>JAHWFP010156671.1:0-23789 GCA_023313725.1 Lithobius niger
TCGTCCGTGTGTAAGTAATAATAATGAAATCTGCTAATTTCGTCCGTCCGTGTGCGACAGGAACCGCTGCGCGCGATGGGTGACCTATTTGACGAATTTGGCTGGCTCGGGGATGTTGCCGGGGGGGGGGGGGGGCAATTTTTCCCCCGCATTTTCACATTCCTGCTTTTCATTTTTTTCCCCAACATTTTTCACATGTACATACCTATACGTTTCATTTTTGTATTACTATTTTTTTTTCCCTTTTTCAAACATGACACCAGTTTCACAGCTCTTTGAAATAGATATTTTTCCTATCCTGTATCTATATATACATATTTCGCTTAGGCCAGAACATAAGTGAGGGTCAATAACGGTGAAAGGAGCGGCTCGGCAGATGGGAAAAGCAGTCATTGCGCCAACTGACAAGCCAGTCAAAACTATGAAAAATAATGAAACAGGGCGAGCATGTTCACTCTTTTTAATGGTGGCAATGAAAAAGTACAAACGTGTCATTGTTTTCCTCGTTATAATTAAATTTTTTTTTGTGGTTACAGCTAATGAGCCTCCACCAAACGCGCCTCTGTTACACCCTCATTTATACTTTACGATTGATGCTTGTGAACTTTTTTATGTAAACCTTCATTAAAATGTAATGCTTAACCTTCATTCTGTTTTTGTTCATGTTTATTTTGATTACAGGTAATGAACCTCGACCGACCAGGACAGTGGAAGAACTATTTCAACGTTTACAGGCATTCTTGGACACCGACGACATCTTTGACGGAATAACTCTGGCTTCAGAAGCTGATCTGCACGAACTTTCCATTTTATCCAAGGAACTCAAAGATTTCGGGGTAGATGGTGACTCTGGCCAAACTGTTGAAGAAATGGCCGATGTTACAATCTTTCTTACAGCTGATCTGGACAGAACAATAATGATAGCAGCTACATGCATGGCAACGCTCTTGCATCATCACATGATGCAGATCTCGAACCACGGTTTCTTGTTGCGAGAAGGAAGTCCCTACTTTGAGGTCCACAAAGATGGCTTCCAGAATTTGTTCGATGTCCTCCGAATTGCCATGTCATCAGGTTGTGATTCCATAAGTCACGCTGTGACAACGTTCAGCCTTGACTATGCTTCAAACCTAGCATCTCCGTTCTCTGAAAATGACGACGCGAAAACAGAGGCTGGTAAATTTGTAACTCGAATTTTAAAGGATCCTTTCTCATTGATGGCAGTTGCCAACATGGACGAACTTGAAGCTCCCGAATTGGTGTCCGACCATACAAATTCGGCGACGTGCTCTTCAAAATGGGACATTAGACAATTTCTGCAGTTTGCGATTAACCTGCTTCAAAAAGCAAAGGAGAGAGAGGAGTACTTGGAAATGACCGCAACATTTATTCATGGGGGAAACGCAAAGGAGGAGCTAGAGGTGTTGGTTACCTCGGCTGCTCAGCTTAAACATTTCATGCAGATCATCGTGGCAAGCTATTTGTCCTACAGGCGAAAGAAAAACTTGTTGCCAGAAGTTGTCATATCTACAGTAGAAGCCCATTTAAACGCCCTTGAAGTTTTGGGGGATTTAAGGAGGCGGGAAATCGAAGCTGTGAAGAGAATAGTTGACGCCGCTACTCCGACAGACGTTAAACCACCGAACGATCCGGATGCCACAGCCGCAGCCAAAATTGTTGACGACGCTAATAAGAAAATGGCGTCTGCGGCTGTCGATTGGGAGCAAAGCGTCACTAATATGGCGCTCATCGCCATTTTGCAAGCAGACAGAACATGGGAAAAGGCAAAGAGGTCTCTAAAGAGAGTAAAGGAAAGTGAACTTAAACTAACTGCTAACATAATAGTGGCAAAGATAATGGTTATGTTTCACGATGTTGGAGAAGCGAGAAAGTGTGGGAACTTGGATCTAGCATTTGCAAATGTCGCCACTGAGGTTGAACACATCGTGGAGCATTACTCCAGACGGCAATCCCGCAAACAGAGAAACTTTCAGGACCCTCAGAGATCAAAATTTGGATAATTTTTTTTAGTAGGACTGGTTCATTAACCCGCCCTCCTCCCATATATGCAGTACCTGTGATTTACGAGTCAAACCCTGTTGTTGAAACAGGATGTCCAATTGACACACCTAAACTGTTGAAGTTACAACGTGGCCTCTGGCCTGTTTACCACGTGTCTACCTATGGTAATAATAAAATATATGCTCCCAGAATACAATGAATTCTCTATTTGAATTTTAATAGAAATTACTAAATGCGTTGCATTCTTCTTTATTTTCGAATGTTGTACTGGCTTTGCCATCATTGTTTCTTGGGAACTTGGTTTATAAGAACGATGTAGGTCGAACTTGCGTCAAGTGTCCTCGATTGAAAGTGTTCTTACTTTTAATCAAACAGATATTAGAGAGTATATATTCAAAGCACTTTTAGTCAAAGAAAAGTTAGAAAATAAACTGAAAGCACTCTTACTTTTAGTAAAACATAAATTTTACGCTTTGTTCATTGAAAACTCAATAAATACTTCATGCCATTTCTGCAAATGGGTGAAATTTTGCACATTTTACATGAAAAAATTGTGGAAATTTTTACATGTAAGTTTATCGAAAATTAAATTGCATTTTTATTGATGCTTTGTGGTGCCTTGTCTTCCAGGACACAACTGTATTGTTTATCCTCCCCACTGCACACAAAAACTTGGTTTTGTAGAGTTTAATGCAGATCAAAAATAATGTTGGTCCCAGGACAAAGCCCTGCGGCACTGCACTAGTATCAAATTTGACATATGAATTGGCAGAATCAATGCAAACTTTCTGACTACGACATGAAAGGAACGCCTTCAATCAATGAAGCACTTTACCGCTTAATTGACTTTTAATGGTGTGATTGAGCGAATGGTAGCAGTTTAAACCTGAACACGATTATAATATGCAGTTAGTGAGCCATATTTGAGAAAATTACATTCACGTTCCAATTCATTAAGTTTGAAAAGCTTAGCAACTCATTTTTACAGGCATTGTTAGCATCTTTAGCATGTTGGTCCCTGTTAACTTTGTATCATATCAAAAACCCAATCTGGTAAAAGGGGCCGCCAAGTACCGAATGGTTCGGCCCTTCAAAGGAGTGGTATCAACACACCAAAACATTCGCCAAGTTAATCGCACCACTTAATAGTTCGAAGGTTAAATGAAAACTAGAACATTGTTATTTCGGTAGCAGTGTTCAAGTTTTCATTTGACGTCCGAAGTATTATTCGGTGCGATTAAGTTGGCGAATGTTTTGGTGAGTTGATATCACTCCTTTGAAGGGCCGAACCATTCGGTACTTGGCGGCCTCTTTTACCAGTTTTGGTTTTTGATATGATATCACTCCTTTTTTTAAAAATTGTATATTGGCTCAAGTCCACTACTGTGCAGATGTGTACTATAAAGTGCCACGTCAACATGAAATTGGTTTTCAAAAATTTGGTACTACCTTTTGCCTATAGGCCGAACCATTCCCAACTTAGTCACCTCTTTATGAGTTTTTGGTTTGGTTTTAATTTTGTTGTAATTTGTATTACAATATTTAGCTAGTTTTGGTGTGTTGATATCACTCTTTTGAAGGGCCGAACCACTCTCAACTTAGTGACCTCTTTACCAGTTTTTGGCTTTGTTTATTTTGCTTTGTTTTTACAGTTGGTTTATTTTTCGTGAATGAACGTGAATACAATTTCTTTGCAACGTTGTTTAGATTTATCGTGATGCACTAGTGTGTGTCTAGGCACGTACGCCAGTATCCACGTTCTTATTGTCTGTAGTTTGGCCGTCCAATGAGAGACGATGCCGACAATACTAACAATGGTTATAACAATATTTTCGTACTTACGCCCCCTCCCGCGCCATCCCTGTGCCGCCCCCGGGCTCCAAACCATAAAAGGTATGCAGTTCGTATTGTACTGCACCCATTCGTTCAATTTCATAGCTGGAATCCTTCCCGTTATCTCGGTATCGATGAATAATCACCCTATGGGATTACCATGGGGATAAGCAAATTAGCTAGCTAGCTAGTAGCTAGCTAACACATTTACAATGTTATTGAGGGTCAGATTATGCATTGAAAGCAGCTCAGCTGGCATTCCTACACGAGTTAATTTTTGTCAGGTGGGTCATTGCTCTCGATTTCAACACAATTTAAGCTTTTGTGCCGCATTATTATTTTTCCCCAAGTACCTGAAATGTGCCCAACTATGCTTCAAGATATAAGACACTTACGCTATGGCGCCGCGCTACAATGGTTTACAACTTCGACAATATAACTGATGTGATGTTTGTTGTGATGATTGTTGACTAACTTGGCGCGCTTGCGCCACTGCTTAAGCTTCCGCTGTTGTAGTTTAAGAATAGGCCTAGTTAGAAGTGAAAAGAAACCATTTTGTGGTCACTTTTTTCAAAGTATTCAAGCACCCTTACGTCAAATACAATACGCTCGTGGTTAACCATGACTAAATCTAAGGTTTTGTCACCACGTGTTGGCTCATCAACCAACTGCTGTAAGCAGTTCAGATATACAAGTAAACCATATTTGCTGTTTTCTATCAGATGTTGCAAGTTTGTCTCAGTCTGTCACAAATTTTTGTGCTAGTGACTCAGGTGACGTTGCCCCACTGACCTACCATTTCTTCTTTCTGTGGTAACTTCTCTCCCTGTGTTGTTCAGAAGGGGGAGTTCGAATAGATGGCGTTTCCTATCGCTTTTTGAAATCTCTCTGTCCTGCTGCATTGTGAGGTGTGGAAGCTTTGTTCCAGGTTTTGTTTGATGGAGTTGCTGCTCCCCCGTCTTGGCTTTTTACAGTCCATTATCCAGTTGGAAAGCGGGAGAGGAGCTGTTCGGTCCATTGCTCTACTCTCGTGTGTATATAAACTTTAATGAGCAGGTCCTTGTTTGTGGGTCCTTGTTCAAAGACTACGCAGACACGTGCGCCGAATACTTCTTCGCGAATGGTCAGACACTGCACGTCTTGACAATGTGATCGATGGACCAGCTCCGTAGGTAATGGTTTAAAGTCGGAAACAAGAATTGCTCATGGGACAGGTATGTAACACCTTCTGACCCCATTTCAATCCCAAAGAACTGCTTTAAACTAGCAGTTCGAGATTCATTGAACACAATGACAATATGTGCAGTGCTATATAGTTATTGCGATTAGAGGGAAATGTGAAAAATAATTTATTTAGCCCTGTATTGCAACTTCCTTTGCCCAAAAAAATCAGGGAAAAGTGTTAATCTGGAAAACCTGGAACATCCTGGCATCAGAGGCAGCAAAGAACGGATAAACAGGGTGTCCCAAAAGTCCCAATCCCCCCTCAACTTTTGAAGGGGCTAAATGAAGACAGTGAAACCCTGGCATTGCAAGTTTGGTTAAAGGATCTACCTTTGTGTACAACCAGCATTTTGCTTGCCCCCTCCCCCCCCCCCGGGTGCCCCAGGGGCCCTACTCGGAAATTTCCAATGGAATGAGGGGTAAATGAATACCTTATTTGAAAGGTCTTCATTAGGCGAGTAAAATACTGCAATGAGAGCTTCGATACGATGAGCCATCCAATATGGCGGCCAGTCAAACATTACGATTTTCCTCTGTATCCCTATGTGTTACCACGGTTTTTCGATCAGCGTCTTTTGGGTTTTGGGTTTGGGTTTTGCGTTTTTTATCCAAAAGACGCTGATCGAAAAGCCATGGTGTTACGCAGGCTAAAGACTAAATATAACAACGTAGATGGCAGCAAAATGCTTCGTTCAATTTGGTTGGATTACACCCACAACGTCTAATGCAGCTTGACATCCAGAGTGTGGGCCTCAGTGCCCCCCCCCCCCCCTAGCTCGCTCTAGGAGGTCCATGAGGTCCATGAGCATGTAATCCTTTCAATCCTTTGAACGTTTAATGAACACAGTGTCTTAACTAATGGAAAATATTCACCGCCCGAGTTTTATGTTGTTTCGCCAGTAGCGAAGCATGGTTGGTCAGATTATTCATGAAAGAGGGCCCGAAGGGAGGGGGGGGGGGATTGAGGCCCAGACTTTGGGTTTCAAACTGCAAACGGCGTTGTGGGTGTAATCCAACCAAATTGAGCGAAGCATTTTGCTGCCACTTACGTCCCTTTGCCAAGTCTTTAGCCTGAGTAACACATAGGATGAAGAGGAAAATCCTAATGTTTGAATGGCCGTCATTTTGGATGTGCTCATCGTATCGATGCAATCATTGTGGCACTTTACTCGCGTATGAAGACCTTTCAAATAAGGTATTCCTTTACTCCCCAATCTATTGGAAATTTCTGAGTTGGGACCCCTGGGGCCCCTCCAAGGGGGTAGGTGAAATGCCGGTTGTACATAAAGGTAGATCCTTTAACCAAACCTACATTGCCAGGGTTTTACTGTCGTCATTCAACCCCTTCAAAAATTGTGAGGGGGGACTGGGACTTTTGGGACATCCTGTATGTTTAGACGTACCGGATAAGAAGCGATCTGAGCAGTGAACGGCTGCGGTCACCGAGACGTCACAGACGCTGTTCCTCCTGAAAGAATAGTGTTAACTGAGTTTTATCCTGCCGGGTAGCGTCTGTGACGTTATATTCCACACATCGTATACATCGGAAATAACGTTTTGGCTCTTCTAGTTCAAATATAAAATATTTATCCTTAGCGTCAGAGCGCATGTTCGAGAGCCAGACCGACGCTTCTAAGGAAAGAGGGGCAGGCCAGGTCGGGAAGTGCCTTCGCAGATATTTTCGAGGGCCAATTAAAACCGGTACTTGGGTAAATAAACATGCTGAATCAGTATGCAGATTTTAAGGAACGTAATTTTGTGACTACTGTTACACGGGGGCTTTTAAGCCAACGAACTAATCAGAATTTTGTGTCATAATGTAGGCTGCAGAGCTCGTTAATAGTTCCCTTTTCTCTTCAAGTCGCCCCCCCCCCCCGCGTTCCACCACTTTTTCTCTGAATCAATAAGAATCAATTGATACAGATTCAAAGTGGAGATCAACGGCGAGTTGACATATACCGTCAGTCTATATTGCCATGTTATTTAACTAACCTTTGACACTGAATCGAACGTTGTAAACAGTGGTCGTCAATTTCTAGTACCGTTGCGAAGTTGAAAAAAGCGACGGACGGACGGTTGTAATAGTCTTCTCAGCCGGTACGGCTGTACAGAAGACTAAAACAAAGACCCTTCGTGGCATCCGGGTAATGAGTTTCATTCTCTCTTAATTTACAAAGAACTTACGTGTTGTACTGAGTCATGTGTATCACGCAAAAAAGTCAATAAAATAAAAGTACTCGTTGACCGTTTCGTTTTTGGAAAAAAATTACCTGAGCAAGAAAACTCCCTATTCTTGTTCTACTACTGATCCCCTATGATAATGCAATAAATTTTTTCACAATTTCAGTAATACTTGAAGTTGAATGTAAGCCCAGTGGTCGGAAAATACAGTGAACGGTACGATTCAAAGCATCCTTCTAGAAATGAATGATGTTCGGATTAGATTTTCAAGATAAAAAAACCCATAAATATTGTGAAAGGGTATAGGGAAGTGAGCCATTCCTTTTCATTGAACTTCTATTATATTTTTTTTAATGGCTTCCTGCAAACTACAGTGTAAATAAAAAAAATCGGTTTGTGCAAACAAGAAAAAACAACCAAAAATTCATAATTTTTTTTTCGAATCGGGCAGAATTATGTAGAATATTGTACAATGGAGTATGGTTAAATGTTGATTAATCCGGTTCTGCTAAGAAAATAATGAGTTTTTTCCTAATGAAACTAAACAAATTGAAGAAGTCAATAAAAAAGATATCAAAATTATGAAAGCGGGAAAAAACTGTAAATAATTTTTACTAAAAAACTCGTCAGAGGTGCAATCCTAACCCCCCCCCCTCGCCCCCCTCCCCGGTATACGGGGGGCTCCTCGTACTCATACAAGTGCATTAGAAATTGAAGGGAGCGGGCGTAAAATAAGCAACTTGCTCTTCCAGAAAAACAATCGTAGCTACGGGCCTTCGAGAGGTTACGAAGCTTAAAATACAAGCCGTTAATGCCATTTATATTATTGTCTTAGGTTTCAGGTAACCAAACTTTTATATGTTTAGGAAAGAAGAAACTGTTTCTTACAAATGAACATTACCTCCATGTATCTGATACCTGCAGTTAAGGGGAGGAGTTAACGGGAATTAGTTTACAACTGCCCTTTAGATTATGCTGGTAAGTTGCAAAATGAGAATTTATTTTCGATCTACAACTGCACGAATATTAACGGAGCATAACTTAGTAATTTCGTATTGCAGCGGTAACACTGAGCAACTTTTTTAACTCGACACTAAGTTCAACGCTGTCGTCGCTGCTCATCAAAGTTTTTCTTAAACGCCCGCTAAATTTCCCGATCTCTCAACGTGACGTCACTACAGAGTCAGCAGACTCAACGGCTTTTCTGCTCGATTAAGATTACGTATACTCAGTTTTTCCTTGGGTTGGCACAACGTGCTTAAAGTCCTTGAATGTGTTTGAATTAGATAAGAAAAAATTCAAGGCCTTGAATTTCTTGAAGTTGTTAGTTACGTTTTAGAAAGGCCTTGAATTTAATTTTTTTCGTTTTAAATAACTTGTATGTTTGTTGTAAAATGTTGTTACGCTTCTAGGAATTAGCACGAATCTAAGAAGAAAAGTTGCATAAAAAAAAAAGTGGGAAAAAGCTGAAGGAAAAAAAACGTTTCCTGCTGAAACTCCTTACCCTGCCTAATGGTGAAATTCGAACCAAGGTAACTGACCTAACCTAATCTATTTATAACAACAACACGAAAAAAGCCACAAAAACACTAGTTGTTTGTTCTTCTGGCTTTTTTTCGGTAGTTTTTTTTCCTTTGGCTTTTTTTCACGCACAGATTAAAACATGTAAATTTAGTATTTCATGATGTTGTTGGTTCTTCACCGGTAAAACTAGTACCTATTTTTAAGCTGAGCAGCCGTATTTCAAGAATAATTTTGTTATATCAAAAAAGTCCTTGAAAGTGCTTGAATTTTTTGTGTGTTATTTTGTGCGAATCCTGTGGTGGTGAGTGTTCTCACACACAGAGTCCCCAACTAGCTAAAAGAAGGTAATAGAAATAGAAAGATATATACGACGCACCAGCATCCACCCACCCAAACCAAAGTGGCAGATGTTAAGTGGAAGATATACTACCATTAGGAGAGTTGTTTTTTTGCCACATGAGGGAGGAAACCGGAGTACCCGGAGGAAACCCTCGAGCAACGGGCGGGAAACAACTGGAGAAAAACCCGTACATATACACTTTCCATCACCAGGATCGAACCCGGGTCTGTAAGAAGCCAGAGATGTACAGCTGGGACCAGGACTCCTATCGAATCTGACGCCCCAGTGCTCGCAGCTACCCATGCATCAGCCAAGCCACTTGATTATATCAGGAGCGACATGAAAGGGAGTGCACACGGTAATATTACCGCAGGTTCCATCAGTCGTTCATGTTCGCGACCCCATGCGGTCAAATTTGGAACGACTGATAGTAACTATTTTCTCCGATAACACACCGTAAAAATAATTCTAGGTTTTAACCTGATACATAGATGGGGAAAATACCACTCTCGTAACAATTGATCCAGGCATGCGGCACCTCCGCTTACAACAGCGTTCAACGAGCGTGAAGCGGTGAAGCAGATGGGTACTGCAAGTCAAGGCCAACTGGGGCAGATATAGCATGTTTCGCCTCCCGACTCAACGCCAGTTCACGCGCAAGCGGAAAACTGATGCCGTTAGTGCTGCTCAGGTAAAATAGGATTCTAGGGATGTTGAATCAAGTGGCCTGTAGCTGAAAAACGAAATCGACAGCTTCTTTCCCAGATGACCTTGTGACGAGAAATGGAATATGAAGCAATAGTTCCAACATGTATTTATTCGCTCTTGATTATATGAATGAGATCTATTTAAAACTGCTCTGCAACACCTTTGACAACACAAGTGTAACGTAAGTGTGACGTAAGTCTGATAGTCAGCATACTTCCCTAAAGCACATCTGATGTAACACAAGCTGTCATTTTACTCTTCGATACATCCAGCGAGTGCATTCTAAAACAAGTGTCGTGTCGCGTCGTGTCGTATGTCATGTCGTGTCGTGTCGTGTCGTATGCCGTATTTGGTGTAAACTGCAGTTCATTGTTCACTGTTTAGGATGGTCCCCACACTGCGCGAGAAGGACAAACGGGAGAGTCCAATTCTCCACCCCCATCAGGTCGAGTTTTTTCGTTTTATATATGCATGAGACACGTTTACTCACTAGCAGTAAGTCCATTCCTCTACCTGTCCTCCCTTATCTGGGTGGAGAGTTGGACTCTGCCGTTCGTGCTTAGGCTGGTGGCACACCTGCCGACAGTGCCGAGTTTTCACAGGTGAGAATCCCTGAATGAAGTGGTAAAGTTTTTCCCCAACAAACACAATAACAACAATATTGTCGCTACATTAAATTAACATTCAAAAGGCCTTAGGCCAAGTCCACACCTACGTTTTAAACTATGAAACTTGAAAATCGGTTCATTGGTTCGATCTCCAGGTGAGGGAAAAGAGTCCCAACAACAACAACGACAAGAAATGGCCATACAGTGGACGCCGACCGGTTCGATTGTTGTCATTAAAGTTTGTAAGGCAGTGAAATAGTTACGACACGACCCTAAATAACGAATTTCGTTGGTCTGTGTCAGTTCTGGGCGAAACTATAGGATTTCAAAGTTTGACGATTAACATGGAAGTTCATGCTGGGGCTTGCACATGACCACTATTGTGATCCCTGATAATGAGCGTAATGAAGTGAATGGAGAACTTACTTCTTCAGGAGTAATTCTTCATGTCATTGTCAAGAATTATACGAATGCATGTATTTACCCACAGGACTCTATAGATAGCTTCCAGGTTTTAGTTATGTTACCATGGCAACTAGACGGGTGATCGTTACGCAAACGTAGCCTAATACCAGAGATTAGGAAGTCAACAGAGTTAGCGCATTGTAACACATCCTAGCCTATATAAAGAAAAGTCACACCCCTTGAAGTTACTTACGGCAGTTAATATGGATTGAATCCGTTCGTTTCTTTTCCGTGCATCTAATTATTACTATACCAATTTTGTTTCAATCTGTCCTGTAATGCTGCCGCAGCTTTACACCAATCGGCAAAGATTTAATGTTAGTTGGGAATTGCCTAACATGTTGACTAATTCGGAATAACTACATTTATTTCCATCCAAATCTTGTTCGACTACCCTAAAAAGCCCTTGGCTTACACCATGCTCTGTCCCACGCCAAATAGTGTTGGGGTGGGTGATTGGGCGATATGCAGTTCTTAATGGAGTTGTCAGAACAGCCTGAAAAATTGTTCATTCGGTTAACCAGGCGTGAGAACCTACATTTTCGGCACCCATTTTATAGCAGCAAAAGCAGCAGAGATGTAGGCAGAATAGTGTTTATGGGTTTTGGGTGTCACCCCCAACCCCAGAAAAAATTGAAAATCCAAAATTTGAGATGGGCATCCTAGATAGTCCTACATAAAAATCTATCCCTAACAAATACAGGTTGTTGCCCACCTGTACCCCGAAATACTGCACGATTATTTGAGAGCTTTTCCAAGCAGCCGGATTACTACCGGTAGACTGCCAGCCGGACTTTTTACATAGTTTTATGTGTCTCTTAATATCAATTATTTCGCAATTGAAACAGAACTACAAATGAACTCCAAATAAATGCAATGCCGTAACTGTTGCCTTGGTTGCTATAGTGACGCTGATCAGGAATTAGCACCAACCCCAACAATTTCTTTCATTCCCACAGGTGGAGTTAGTGACAAGTGCGCCAGCTTTCTTTCCTTCCCTCCTAAAGCCCAGATTAAAACGAACGAGCCCAAAATATGGTTGTGAGCCATTTTAAAAGGTCGACAGAAACCTCAAATTTGACACAAGAGTTATTTTGAATTTTTTGTTGTTTTTCCATACATGTAGCCAGCACAGTTGTGGCTTTGTCTACGCCATGTAAGTCACCAAATTAAAACAAAACAACGTAGAAAGTAGACAATCAGCAGATTTTTTCGATTTTTAATAACCGACATAAGCCTGTGTGCGATTCTAAAAGGCTTGTTGCAGACGGACCACAAAACGCGTAGAAATCGCTACAAGACGGACGCCACTATCGCGTCAGAATAGACGGCACCTTTCAACACAGTGCGATTTGGCTCATGGAGACCTACCGATAAATACAGAAACGCACCGATGCGTGTGAAAGCACCAGTTATATCCCATACATTTTACCTGATCTGCCACTGATTGCGATTTTTACGCCACAAACGCTCCACAAACGCTCCACAAATGCAAAAAATTGTGTCTGCGTTTGTGGCGCGTTTTGTAGTTCGTCTGCAACTGGCCTAAGGCTTGTTGCAGACGGACCACAAAACCCGTGGAAATCGCTGCAGAAACGACGCCACTATCGCGTCGGAATCAACGGCACCTTTCACACAGAACTATTTGGTTCAGATAGACCTACCGATAAACGCAGAAACGCGCCACTGTGTGTGAAAGCATCAGTTGTATCCCATACATTTTACCTGATCTGCAACTGATTGCGATTTTTACGCTACAAACGCCAAAAATTGCGTTTGCGATTGTATTGTGGTTCGTCTGCAACCGGCCTTATACCGCCTATAGACAGCCAGCGAGTTTCAACTTTCAGCAGTAAACCTCGGAACCTTTGGCAAACAAACGTCCTTTGGTAGCGAGTAATATTGCTCCTCAGGTACAAGCTAAGGTCATTATTTGGAAGAACAACTTTTTGTGCTGTTGACTTAATTCACCTGCCTATCGATCCCTATCGTCGTTCCGATTCAGAAAATCATAACAAAAACGTGCGCAAACGCTTATTTATGTTTAAAAAGAATTATTAAACATGTTAAAATACTACTCTAAGCCATGGTAATGACGCTGCCATTCTCCGAGATGAGAGCGGAACAAGAAGACGTGATTTCGACTAGCAGCTTAGTAAATCCAAATTATCTCTGACCGGACAACTTTTTGGTTGCCTTTTCCGATGTTACATGTTAGCCGCAGCGAGCGCGGTAACACGAGGGAGGCACGTAATTTGGAAATCAATAAATATCATTTTCGTGAACAAGGACGTTGATTTACCCTCATTTCGCGGTTAATTTCCAGATACAAACATGTAAAATTTACAAATTAGGCCAAATCAATGTCCCTGTTCACGAAAATGATGGCCATCCCCCCCCCCCCGGCGGCCCTCGCGCGTCCAATTACCGTGCCTCGCTCGCACTACCGCGCTCGCTGCGGCTAAACATATAACATCATAAACCGCAACCAAAAACTTGTCCGGTCAGAGATAATTTCCGTTACTAATGTTCTGGTCGAAATAAGATGTTCTTGTTCCGCTCTCATCTCGCAGAATGGCAGCGTCGTCATAATGGCTGTGAGTAGCATTTTAGCATGTTTTAATAATGGTTTTTAAAAATAAATATGCCTTTGCGCACATATTGATTTTCTGAACCGCAACGACGAAAAAGATAATTACTTACGGCAAATAATGTGTAGTGAATCCACGAGTCGATAGCGCGAAAAGCTGTTCTTCCAAATAATTACCCGAGTGAACAACTGTAATGATTAACGACACAACCAGTGACGCAGCTGTCGCTTGTGCAACTCATCTTGCGACCACACAGGGGAATCGTTACTCCACCTAAAAGTTATTTGCATTATGCTTACACCATTATGTTTTAGTTATCTTATTATTTATCATTAATTTTCCAATACCACAGCAGTCAACCGTCAGTTTTTTGATTATGTATTCAACATTTTTTTTTGAGAAACACATTGAAATATTCGAAATTACAGCTTGTTTATTTATTACTCTCCTATCTTGTTTTGAAACAGCCCAACTCACGGTTGGGTCTAAACTAAAATAAAAAAAAAATGTTTATGTATATATATGCGTCTGCGGTGAAATCCATAGTTAAAAGGCCCATACATCTGGGATTAAAATATACCTGCATATACCACTTTTCAGTAAAAGACTAACGATTTTTTTGGGGGATTGGGAGGAAGGAAGGGGGAGGCTTTGACACTCGTTGCATGGATGGTATCAAATCTCTAGCTACAATAAGTGGCCTCACTGTGGAAATTTAAAATTTTAGATTTCGTCGTGGTTAGGGTAGGTAGGTACGCATGGACATTCTTTAGATAAAGCCCTATACCATTTCAGTTAGTTATACAACACTATAACTTTTCGGTATTTTTAACTGTTTCAGATTTAATAGCAGAACTCAAATGTCTAAGTGCTCCACCTTCGAAGAGTCAAATGTCCTCGAGTATCCTTCTTCTGTTCTCTTTTCTTACTGTAATCGAAGAAATTTCTTGGTACACTGACGCAGAAACGGACAAGCTACTTCGCCTTGCTTGCGATATTGTTGATAAATTGGCCGAAGTGGTTTACGGCAATGGGAAACCAAAAAACTGTAATCTCTCCGAAAGAAAGAAAGATCTGCTCAAGTCGAAGATTGCATCTGGGTTCAAGATAATCCATGAGGGCACCGATCCCAAATGCTGTCGCAACAATTAGGTCAGCGTTTATCAGTGGCTTAGACGATCCAACTTTTCAAGTTTTGATGGATGACGGTTAGGACGCTTGGATTGCGTGGTGACGTTACAAACTAACGCCAACTGAGCTAATTAACGGATGCGTTTGGCGGCCAACTCTTATGAAGTCCTACTATAAAAACAAGTGGCTACAGCGACTACCCAGTCGCAACCGGTCTTCTGTACAGTTCCACCATTTCCAATATTGAGGTGCACACTTAATTCTATCACGCACTGCAATACTGATCTCAAATTATATAATCTAAAAGCAGTAACCATCACATTAATTGTCGGTTAAAAATGTGTTAGCTCTGGCCTATTTTACATTTTAGGCGTAATTGCCAGCTTTAGGCTTAATTTTTACCTGCAGTTTTAATTTCGTAAGTAGCAGCTAACGGAAATTTGGATTGTACAGTAAGCCTATTCATTTTCGCAACACGGTGCGCCTCCAGGCATACAGTGTTACAACGTAATGTGCAACGTAGCTTATATGTTATAGATCAGTGAAAGTGACGTGAGACACGCAATGGAGAGGCGTCATAATATAACAGTACTGCTATGAAGCCAGCAGTGACTCGTAGCAAATTGACGTTGCCGTGGTAACGTGATTTTAGGCCTAATTTTCAGTTTTTAAGGCCTATTTTTTTTAACTGCAGTTTTAATTTCGTAAGTAGCAGATAGGCCTAGTGGAGAATTTGGTTCGATGGTAACAGGGGGAGGGGGGTCGCTTCCGAGCTTTTTTGCATATTGCTATTTCATTGGCTGTTGATTTTGCTGTTGCCACTGACCCGTCACAATGCAGCTCGACAGCTTACGAACATGCGCACAAGCCAAACCACACAGGTGCCAGTGACGTTGCACGAAATATTGGCTAGAAAACAACTTAATGAGTTGGGGAAGGACCCTGTATATACTATCGTTCCACTCGACTTTAGATGGTAAGTCAATTCATTCATGCAACAATGCGACGAGAATATTTTAAACGAAGGTAAAATCCTTTTGTTTTTACGGCGGCGCGTTATCCTTAAGATTTCAATTCGACGATCAAATGTTATTATTTCATTTAGTCACGTCGAAGAAGTCTATTATCTATAAGGAAGTAACGATGTTTTAATTTGCCGTGTTTTAACTTTTGACACTGAATGTAATGTAAACCGTGGTCGTCAATTTCTGGTACCGTTGCGAAGTTGAAAAAAGCGACGGACGGGCGGACAAAGTCGTTGCAATAGTCTTCTCAGCCGGTACGGCTGTGCAGAAGACTACAAAAGACAAGGAAATCAACACTAAAGCTATATTTCGGCACCGAGATCTTCTCTGGTTTCAAGACAAGTATACAGAATCGGGTTCCAACCTTAAGAGACGAGGAGAATTTGACTCTTCATTTTAGGGACGCGCGATGCGAACCGAAGTGGAGGAGCTTCTTGTACCACTGCCTGTTTGTCTGTCTGCACCCACGCACGATAACCTTTAAACGAATTTTCCAATTCAATTCAAATTTTCTCCCACGCATTATATGTCTCGTTTGTGGAACTAAAGTTATCTATCGATATCCACATCTCAGCCCTCTTGTTACTATACAAGGAGGTAGGAACACAACAATGAACGAGAGCTGAGAAGTATAGGTTATCAGCCACCTTTCCGAGGAGTGAGATATATCAACGTTGAGGCCCGCAGGGCCGAGCCATTGTTATATCTTTCCGAGGAAAGTGGCTGATAAACTATTTATCACCCAATTTCACGATCTCAGGCCGACAACAATAGTATAGCACGCATGCAACAAAGGACGAATCGTGCTGACGTTCTTTTCCTCAGAAAGGTCGACAATGCTACAGAGATGTCATTGTTGACAGCATTGTGATTCCATGCTTAGTAAAGAGTTCTGTGCTTTTGTTTATTGATTGTAACTCGATTCCGAAGTGCCCCATCACCGTTCATACCGCGGAAAGTCAACAACGAGCAGCCCTTTCAGACAATTTCTCTAAATAACAAAAGGAAAGCATTTTTTTTGCTTAAACAAAACAAGCTCTTCATGGTGCTGTTCTTAATTTTAACAGACTGTAACGTCCTTTTCAACATCTGGAGCGGGCTTGATGTATAGGATATCGCCCGCTTTCCGAGTGCTGGGATCTAACAATGTCGAGGGCGCGCAGCGCCCGAGCCATTGTGGATTCCAGCATGAGGAAAGCGGGAGATATCCTTCTTCTCACCCGTTTTGAAGCTATCAGTCCGACGTACTACATTGTTGAGCGTATGTGAGCGTGAATGGAATACATTATTGCGTTTAGCCAGAAGAAAGTTGTGTAGAATATTCCTTAAGACGCGATGCTACACGCAACGAAAAAAGCAACGTGTAATTTTGAAAGCGGTTGCAATGTTGTAATTAACATGAATTCTTGAACGTTTTTTTTGACGTTTGAGGTGGTGTTGTTTTCAAAAATTGTTCCATTTAATTGATTATATTCGGTTGCTTTATTCCTTTTTGTTATTTTATGGAAACCAACATTTGTAAAGCAATGTTGTGAGTAACGTGAATTGTTGAACGTTTTTTTTCCCAATGTTACGTTTTTTATTTGTTTCAGTAACTTTACTACATTTTTTTGTTTTCTTCCACTTTTCATTTAACACAAACGGGGGCTGGGATCCACGTGGAGTGCTGAGATCCAGGATCCCAGCCCTCTCCCTCTCGTCGATCCCAGCACTCCTCGTCCTCGTTCATTGTTGCGATCCCGTCGTGCTGTATTGTTATAAGAGGACTGAGAGATTCAAAACGGGTGAGAAGTTCTTTAATTCATAAGCAGGCGTGATATCCAAGAGCAGGCGTGATATCCAAGAGCAGGCGTGATATCCGATATCACTCCTCCTTTTGCATCTCAGTCCTAAACCATTGTTGCAATATCGTCGTGTTCCATTGTTAAAGGAGGACTGAGATCGTGAACTTGGATGATAACTAGTGCTCAACACTCGAATATTTTAAAAAGAAACCAGTTTTACCAGTATTGTGTAAATTTAATTTGTTTTTAAACGGCAAGTTATTTTTCACCATAGTAAATGTTGACAACGTGCAATATACGTAACATTTCAAGCATTAAAATTCATTACAATATGACACACATTGTGAAAATTTAAAGTATAGTTCCTTTAAAACTTTCTTTCAAATAAGTAGTTTCAGCGGTACATTTTTGTTTACTTGTGGATGGTTCCTTTCTATGTAAAATTTCGGAGGCACCGAGAATGGCGCCGGCAGAACAAGAGAAAAAAAAGGGGCGGGGGGGGGGGGGGGCTTTCTCTGAGGATTTTTCCGTCCTCTGGGACGTGTCATATTTTGGCCTAATCACTGTTACGGATGATCCTCGGAAAAACCTTTGATTAAACGTTTTTGATTTTGTTCTTATGCATTTTGTTCATGATTCTGTCTGACAAAAGGGTAAGAAATGCAAAGAAAGGGCTCCAGGGGGGGGGGGGGGATGGTGGCTTCAGCCCCAATGTACGGGCGCCCGCTTGCGCACCGACTTTCGACACAAGCATCTCCAACATTATATTCCGTACTCCCTTCCTAAATGTCTCCATCGATCGACAAATCAAACTGATTGTCGAATACTAATTACGAATCCAAAATAGAACACTCCTACACTCAAAAGAAAACTTTTTTTTCCGCCTTGCCTTGTTGTACTACTTACTATACATTACGTCGGGCAAAGAAGAACGATATTTTGGTAGGACAAGAAGCGCCAATACGCCATTTTTCGCTTAACGAACTTACTTCCGGTTGAGGCCAAGGATTAAAGGAAGGAGTCAGCCATGTTGCGGGAAGGAGACAGCAATCTGCAGTAAGGAGACGGCCATGCTGGTGTTAATGACGTCATATTAGACCAGAAAAGCGCATCTGTAAAATGAGACTGTTGGCTTGCTCGATAAACGGAAATTCTAAAAAAAAAACACCTATTCTCCGTTTATTATAGTTTGCTTTTTTACGGAAGTAAATGCTTTTTTTCGTCCACTAGCAACATAAACTGAGCGATTTTATTTAAACTCTTTTTGTGCAAATCCACTAGCCAAGTGCTTCCTTACAGAACACTGATTGGCTGTTCGGGTTACTTTGGCGAAACTGGTGAATTGGTGAATCGGACTATACTCGGGCTTGCAGCCCGCGACATTGTTAGTTTTCAGCAATCGGGAAACGGGTTCCGGGATTTTTGACTCTCCAAAAGTGAGAAGTTAGTCAGAAATTAATCAGAAACTAATCGACTACAACGAAAAGAGTCGACACATGAAACCACTCCTAAAAGAACGTGAATATTTTCAAAACAATCATGGTCCACATAACGTAAATTTGAAATTGTTACCTAAAAGGCTGTTGGCAGGACATTCAAACAAAATATTCAAACTGTAAAACAAAAACATTTTTAATCCCACATCATGTATGTGAAAGAGTCTCAGTAGTTGTTAGTGATGCGTGTTGTGAGGCAGTGCAAAGACAGTACGGTACTCATTATTGAGCTGGCGTTCATCAGTCTGTCCCCCTCCGCTGCCGCCGATAGCTGAAGCCGCCGCCAGAAATGTTAAGTCAGCCGAATATACGCCTCATTTTCGTGGAGCGTCGGTCTGTCTGTCTCATTATAACTTTTGAACCCTTTGTCCACTTCATTTGAAATTCTCCGTATAGATTCAATGCTTTATTTGTAGATTTAAGTATGAAAATCAGTAAAATTGGACTGGGGTTTTTCGATGTTGACTTTCACATATTAAAATTATACTAGAAAACAGGTTTGGGCCTATTGTAGGAGGAGCGGATGAAAATTTATTTTAAATTTGTACTTCTCGCAATTTAATGACTTTGCAATACTTGCTAATGTTCTCTAAAACCTAAAAATCTGGGTGCAATACTCGGTTGGCTACGTTTGAGCTTTTTGCCGTTTGATGTGAAGCTCTTTGCTGGTCTTTTTCACATTTTAGTATTTTTTTTTTTTAGGTAGGCCTAAACTACGTTTCATATTAATTTTAAGACGCTTTCGTTTGCTCCACATTTAGTTGTTGTTTCTATATTTGCAGCCTTTTCTACTATCGCCGCTATCTAAAATTTACAATGGCGAGTGTTAGATCGATAAATTAGAAATAGCGTAATTTCTTGGATTATAACTGATTAATTAACGGCAAATTCGAGATCAGCAATACTTTTTGGGCTATCTAGCAATGTGGCAAATTTCATAGCAATCTGCCCTTTAGTTTGGGCACCACCCAGACTACAAAAGTGCAACCGGCCAACCAACCAACATTTTGCAATTCAGTGTCCGTTATAGGCTATGCTTCGCTCGCTCCGCTCCGCCAATAATCTGACATCATTAGATGGCTACAGTTCACCTTTCTATCATAATTTATAGAAATTCATCAGTAATGGAAGACATGACATAACATGAATCAGATATCAGATTGTTGACGTAAAATGACATTTAAATGTACAGGGGCTCGCCTCTTCGCTTGCATGCTGCATGTAACACGGGCCATTCACACTGTACTATAATGAAAAAGGTGAACCAGCCATACGTTATATCATAGAACAATCAGTTTTTGTTTTCTTTATAATCACTATTTTAATCACTGGAACTCGCGCTGAGCGTCTTTATTGTTAACTTGTCTCACGTTTAAAGTCAGTGTTTGTACCACTACGTTGCCCAGAGCGATCTGAAAATGTTTATTAGTTTTTGCTATCCCAGTCTAACTTCCGGTAATGGCCGGGGCTTTTACCTCAATGCTAAAATGCTCCTCAGATCGCTCTGGACAACGTAGTGTATACAAATAATGACTTCGAACGTTAGACAAGTTATTAATAAAGACATTCAGCGCGAGTTCCAGTCATTATATAATAGCGCAGTCATTTAATAACGCTCAATACATGTACGGATTATTCTTACGATATGACTTCTATGGCTGGTTTCGCCCTTTTCATTATACAAGGTGAGTCAAAAGTGTCGACCCAGTGGAATTGGCAGCCGCATGATTTGGTTTAGCCTTCAAACAACCTTCGATCGTTGGTCACCAAGGAGGGGGCCACGTTTTGAGACCATCCAGGGATGCCCCCCACCCTGCCCCCCCTTAAATAAATTCCACTTCCACTTCGAGGGTTGTTTGATGGCTAAACCAAATCATGCGGCTGCCAAATCCACTGTGTCGATACTTTTGACTTACCCTGTATGTATAGCCTGCATCCATGCAGCACGCGAGCAGCGGGCTACGAGCCCCTGTGTCTAAAAGTAAGCTACGCATGTCACGTCATTCAATAATTGGTGGTTGGGGACCAATAATATGCAAATTCGATCTTATAAGTCTAATGTGTTTTTTTGTCTGTTATAGAAGTCTGGAATAGATGAATTCACGAGGGGACATTACTAAAACAGTCATTTAATAATTATTTTTTCTTGATTCATTTCAGGATTCCATTTTAGGAGTGCCTCTTTTCGAGTAACTTCCGTAAACTCGAACTTTAACGGCCTTATGACTGTGTTACTTCTCGTGTCGACCGTAACTTTGCTTTTTATTATCAGTCTAGTCAACTGCAAGAACAGTAATAACGGTGACGAAGTCGGCAACAACGATGATCGCAACAATGATGACGACGTCGAAGACACCATACACAGAAACGAAGAGTGGATCGGAAGTCATCACTACGACGATCAAACGATAGACGATACAGTGGATCACGTTCTAGCTGTGTTCGGAAAGTATATTGGCAAACGTCGTGAATTCCGATGCTACCACCTTCCAGAAAACCAACGCCGTTTTCATAACGAAATACGAAGAATAATCGAGGATGTAATTCCTGAAAAGGACTGCACTTACGTATAAGCAGTGACCAGGGCCACCGAAGCGGCATGGCACATCACCCGTTAAAGTACACCTTCAAAAAATGTGTGTTTCTGGGTGGATACAAATAGAAAAAAAGGGCGGGGGGGGGGGGTAAACATTAGACCCTGGCAGTGGCGAATTCCGTCCAACACATTGGTAAGGAGCGGGGGAAGTAAAAATAAGAAAAATTAAAACAAACCTCATATTTTTGGCCTTAGCCCCAAGCGTATCGTCGGGTCTGTAGCTATGGATTAACGGATTACGAACCTCCCTCTCACCTTTTTCTCTTTCCTTACCCCCTCTTCTTCCCCACAGATTTTACGAGTTACGATCCTCCCTCTTTCTTCTTCCTGAGCCTTCGAATATTAATTCATTTCCAGTTTATGAGTATTGGAAAATAGTCACCAATTCAACATGCTAGGGGTAAAGTCATTGGTGTCCGTACTGCAGGTAAATCCCGGCAGGAGGGGGTGGAGAGGCAGGGCAAAATGGCAATAAAGAAAACTTGACGTAGTGGACATCTTACCTACAGATTGAATTGTTTTGTTAATTGGCATTACATGGCAGATGAAGAGAGGGCCAATTTAACTGGCGAAATCCAAGCAGAAAACACAGGATCTTTGACATGCCACAATCGACATGAGCATGAGACATCACAGGGCCCTTCTCTTCCCGAAAATGCCTGGGTTGGCCGAGGCCGGGCTCGAACTCGGAATCTCTGGCCCATGAGATGGTGTTGCTAACTATCAGGCCACCATGCCTCTTCTGTTGTTAATAGAGCAGTGACACGACGTAGTATTATTGTATATAACTCTATGCTGGAGCGTTAATGGTTTAGCTGCAAGGGGCACTGCAGAGAGAAACAGAAGGGCGTCATACTGAAGCCGATGCTGCGAAGAGTGATTTCTTAGACCTAAAACGCGCGATTTATGTTGTTGGAGAAAACAACGTTATTTTAAGCATAAGAAATCCGCTCTTCCGTTGTTTTCTCTCCATTTTTATGTAGTCCACCTTGTAGTTATGCCCTCCAAAACCCATACTGGTGCCAATATGGCGGCAAATGTCACTGCTCTATACGAAAGAGCAAATCTTGGAACAAAGATCGAAACCTGCTTCTTAACCTGCTAAAAACCTGCTGCTCAGGGCCTGACTTAGCTTTGAATGTCCAAAGAAGCGTATTTACGTTCTTTGCGGAGCTTACAACACCCCAACCCCTCTGTCTTCCTAACTGGTTCCCCGCCTTCCCCACATCTTCTTGCTGGATGTACACCGACACACTGTTAAGCCAGGAAATAAAGTAACTTGACACGTAAGTAATTCCAAGAAACATGAAATTTAGCACAGATTTTGTATGCGCAATACCAAGAATTTGTAGAGTTGGGGAGGAGTATTTGTTACTGAGAACTCTTACTAAAACGTCTTGGATTCATTCCTATTAGTTCCATCTAAGTTTATAGAGGGCGCCATGAGTTTTACGTAGGAATTTCTACTCCTTTTTCAGCCTAAAATTAAACTAAACTAAACGAAACTAGCTTGTATTTAATTATTATTTAGTTTAGCTCAGTTGTAATTTAATTTACTTTAGATTTGGACTGAAAAATGAGCAAAAATTATCAGATGGAACGCGTGGAACCTTCTGAAAACTTGGACAAGTCCCTGAAACAAACTGGTGACCATATCCAATAACGACATTTCCACTAATTACGAGCTGTTTTAATGTTTCTATGTGAAATTAAACGTGTGTTAGACAGTTCACAAAACAAATTGGCCGCCAATTTTCCGAAATGAAGCCATATTTAGGCAAATTGCTGTAACAAACAATGTATTTCAGATACAACATACAATTCTGCTCTCGACTAAGCAATGAGCGATTTCAATTCTCATGGAAAAGAAAGATCATGCAATCACAAACAAACATCTAAGAAAGTCCCAAAACAAAGTGGCGGCCGTGTTTAAGCAAACAGCGCATGTCATGTACGACATACATTAGCAAACCACCAAAATAGCAAACCACCAATTCCAACATGGCGGCGGTTTTATGTTGCCTTTGCATTCTCGCAGCTAGAACCCAATCGCGATGGCAAAGGTGACATTGCCGTGGTAACCACGCTAAATGGATTAGCTAAATCCGACATCGTTTAAATAAATACTTAAATACTTAAATAGTCTTATAATCCGTGCCAATAATATACAGAATTCTTCAAGACGAAACAATTTTCTCAAACACTTCTGAACTCATGTTATTTGATATTTTCGTTGCGAGGCGGCAGACACAAAACCGCCG
>JAHWFP010156676.1:255-29673 GCA_023313725.1 Lithobius niger
ATCTTTTTGAAAACATGGTGGCTTCACTTATCCAAGTTTTGTTTTTGGTGGATATCACAACTTTCACAGTACATGTACTGTGAATGTACAAAAGGTCACACCATCAAATCTTCATCTTTTTTTTTTCTGAAGGAATTTGTTTATAAATTTTCGCATTCAGCCAAATTGAGATGGCTTAGTTTATTGTATGTCCATGCTTCACATGCTTAAGTTTTTTCAACCCAAATTTTGTGCACACTGGTTAACAAATGCTAATTTTCATTCGATTCACTCACTCAATCAGCGCATCCCTCTTCAGTTGCTCCTCCCAGGTTAATGTTAATCTACGCAAAAAAGCTGGAATTTCTAACTCAATCACAATTAATCTTATCAACTTGGCTCATCATCTACTTTGCGGCGAGCATCAGCATGTGTCTGGATTAACCTTTAAACTTGGCGCATTACCAAGACACTTCTTTTAAAACAACTACTTTTTTTTCCTTACTTGATTGGCCCTTGTGCTCACAATCTGCATTTTGTTTTCAACTCTTCTTGCGAAGAAAGACTCCCAGTCTCTTAGTAAGATTTGTTGTTTTTGTGAGCCACGTCTTTTTAACAAAAATATATTCTGACAATCAAGCATTGAAACGATGCACGTATATAACACTTAAAACTCATTATAATAGACTGTTGGAAGACAATATTAACAATGGTTAAAACAATAAATTTGTATTTATGCGCCACTTCACAGCCACATGCTTCTAGCTGCAACCCCCATTTTAGAAAAAGGCAATTCCTCATACGGCGCTTTACTCGTATGCTGAAATTTAGATTTGGCAACTTTTCCTAGCGAGCTGCACACGTGTCTTTATACCCTATGAGAATTAGCATGGGAGCCGTCGGATAGCTAGCAAGCTAGTTACCACTAACACTTTCCCACAATTTAAGGTTGAGGTTTTCTTTACTACTGGACCCATCACATCTGATTCCTATGATTTCGACTTTGCCCCGAGCCACCATAATACCAGGGGATACATATGGAAACTAGCAGTGCACGGTTCGCACCTTAATTTTAGAAAAAACTTTTTTGCAAATCGCGTTGTCCCCGTTTGGAATGCTCTTCGCCCAAGAACAGTTTGCATGGATTCTGAGTGTGGCTTTCATCGCAAACTGTTGACAGAAGATCTTCGGCCATTCCTTACAAGCAACACATGATCAAGCTACTGTAACTTAAATATCACACCCCCGCATCGAAATGGTACGGTCTTAGCAGCTCACAACCCTTCCGGCAACCATCCACCTTCAGGCGGTAAACCTCATTATTATTATTATTATTATTAGACAAGATTTCTACCGCATTGGGAATTTACATCAGTAGGCTGAAATCGAATATACGCTTCTTACAGTTAAAAGACACAGTCTGCGAGTGAGCTGCCTTTTTAAATCTGACAACAGTTAACCCTTTCGAGCCTAAGCAACGATATATCGTCGTTGCAATTCCGCTGCGTAAAAGCCTACACGACGCTATATCGTTCGCCCACTTCACCGCACTGTTAAAAAAAAAATAATCCAATTGCGTACATCGGAGGTGTAATACCGATTAACTTGGGTATTTTGGAACGTATATTTTCGGTTAATTCCGATTAATATGATTTAATATCATCTTTTTATTACCTTAATCGATGTTATTGCATGCATCGTGGCCAAAATCTACGTGACAATTCTTGTTTGACGAAAATAGCGCTTGGTTCAAACCATCGTATCTCCGGAACGACGCAACGTACAGCCGCCATCTTGGTCGCGTTCGAAAGAGGGAATTCCCAATTTTCTAGCCTGCGAAAAATGACGTCATCAACCCCCACGTCACTGGCTGTATTCCTCGAATCAAATGTGACGTTTTAACGGACTTTGTTCAAACGCTTCAGCATCGCGAGCGCTGATTGGTTCGCTCGCGGCAAGTGACGTCACGCGAAGCGAGTGAAGGTCGCATCCATTGGCGCTAGCAGGAGTGCGTCGCATTGCGGGCAGCCGGTCGCAATGGCTGTCCTACGCGAGTTGGTAGTGGGCTTTCGACGATCGCGAATTTTGAAGGAATACAGCAACTTTAAACTATTTTTACGGTAATAAAATATAAAATAATGATTTCGGAAGTAATAACAGGCGTTGTGACGGAAGAATATCGAGTGGATGTTATCATTCCGAGTACTGTAAGTTGAAACTTTCGTTACCGCTTATTACGTAGTCGAACTTCAGGATTTTTTTAAATAATGAAAACGTAGGACGATGGTCCCAATTATATTTCTGGCCAATAATTTACAGTATAATTATTATATCTGCGAATTTTTATACTCCTAGACCGTATAGTTTTTTTTTTACAATTTATTTTCGTGAGGCATGCAACTTGTTCATGGCAGCCATGTTGCGGCCTTAGGCGTTTTCAGCAGGGAAATGAAAAATGGCGTTAGGCTCGAAAGGGTTAAATCTCATCTACTTGGCGGTGTGTCTAAATAAGTACGTTGCAAAAACCACTTGGAACGAACGGATCTTTAACAAAAATCACAAAACTACTAAGCCAAAATCAAGGACATTACCTGCATCTATCTATTATAGCCAGACTTTCTCCTGAAGATGAGTCCCAAACCCGTAACTGCCCTGCCAAGCAGGAGCTTACCACTAACGTGCCATCAGTGGTCATGCATTCCACTTCCTGAAATTCATCAAGAAAACTGTTGAAGATACGTACATCACATAAAAGTAGGTACTATGTAAGAAATTCATAATCATCTGTTACGCTTATTTAAAAAAAAATACTCCACACCCAATATCTATTGTCTAGGTACTACTTATACACACAAAACGGATTGGCTAGCAGTAGATCTCAATTATCCCTGACTCTTAACTCATTTGATGCCTCACCTACTTTAGAGGGTGGTCGGTAATCGTCACAGCTCATTTTAGTATGCTAGATGAATGCGAAGAATTGCAATTAAGAGCATTTTAAACAACGCTCAGGCTGTCTTTGCCAAATGACTAAATTCAAAAAAAATTACATTATACCGTTGAGGTACTAACAGAATAAAAACTTGCAATTGTGTATGGTGTTTTGCGAGTTTATCTTACGAGCACAAGCCGCTGTTGACTATGGTGGTTTTTCCACCTACCTACGTTTTCAGCAACCTGCATCCGCGATACCTAGCAGTGAGGAGTCTTCTGGTCTAAGGCTTGGCTGATATCAACATACGAGTTGTGAAAGGACGCTGACAACAATGGTACCCATGTCCAAACTTTAAGTTGTTGTGGTAATAATAGTTGCTGGATATGACAGCCATGTGCATATCAGTGTTGTGCACCTTACTATACCTGTAGCCGAATACATGTACTGTTTAAGTAGCCAGTCTTTAACATGTGTGCATGCACCGGTCAACAAGCTGCTCCTCTAGCTCGCGTCTTCCACACGGTACAATCTCAACTGTAGTAGGTTTGGTACGAACAATTTGTACAATGGCATTAAGCGGCACAGTTAATATACAGCACAACACTTCACCACAAAGACGTGAAGAAAACCCTGTCCACTTGAATTTTCGGTGGAATATTGCAGCATCCACCTTCATCTTTAGAGTTCACTCAAGAACGAAAGGAGGTTCACATCGCTTCAGGATGTGGCAGAATCAGAATTTGAACTTGCATTTTCTGTTGGACCACTGACTTCTATTGCGCGACAATGTAAAGTTGGAGAGAGACACTGTAGACTCCAAACTAGAATCCACGAAAACCAACGAAAAGTTCAAAAATCAGACCCACTCAATAGAATTTCCGTACACCAACGCAGATAGAGTGGGAACTCACTTCTGTCCTATTGAGATCCAATACACAAACGATGCCTACATTCGAGGATTGGAATCCCAAGCCATCCAACAATTCGAAGCATGGTGCTGCCTGCAAGAACATTGTTCATTAATCCTATTCCAACATCAACCTCCTTGTGAGGCCAGAGCTACCCAGAAATCTCACCAGGCAGTGGAAATTGGAGTTTGAACGCGCGATAGAGATAAGTGGTCCAACGGACAATGTGGCAAGTTCGAATTCTGATTCTGACACAGCCTGAAGCGATGTGAATCTTGTTCTTGTGTGCACTCTTCTGATGAATTATTATATGAACGCTGCATTATTCCACCGAATATTTAAGTGGATAGGGTTTTGTTCATTTCTTTGTGGTGAAGTGTGATCTTTGATTTTTAATGTTGTACGCATGCCACAGTAAACACCGCTTGCCAGTATTTTTTCGGTATATAGCATGAGCATTATCGAACTTATTTATAGATAGCCCAGCCCACGAATAAGTCCATTGACTTTGCTGGCTCACGATGTGCCTAGGGACTACACCCCCACACGGCCCCTCCTCCTCCTCTTGTAGCTGTCTTTTTTCTGGATAAAAGGGTTAACAAAACAACTGACCTACCTAAAGTTGACCTTGAAGAAGAGTAGAAGTACCTTTGAAAACATTTGTGTGTTTGAAAACTGCTGGTAATGGCTTTGCATTTTTAAATTAATTTTATAGCCAGCTTCTTGCATCTTTATAATGAAACTTGAACCCCGAGTTAATACTTTATTATAAAGAAATAAAATATTTAAAGAAAATTAAAGAAATATAATAAAGAAATTTAAAGAAAAATTTAAAGAAATTTATCCAGACCATACTGCATTCTGTTGCAGCTTTGTTGCACAGTTCAATAGATGTAGAAGAATGAATTTTTTTTTTGCTTGTGCTGCTTTTGAAAACTTGTTGAAAAAGCACAACAGCAACAAGCAAAGGCTTATTGAAAATTTGGCGTTTTCCGTCTAATTACACGTACGAAAAAACTGCACGAATTAATTTAGCACCACTGGAAGATAAATGCACTGCAATATTTCATTCTAATCAAAGCAGGATAATCTTTTCGATTACCTGTGGGTGGCCCTCCAAGACAATGGGCATGGCTTCAAGAACAAGCTGCGTGTAGATGTCGCCATGTGACTGGCGTGTTTCCTGAGACCAAGAACTACGCCATTCGGCGTAATTCCGTGAACACATACATCGATAGAAGACAATCAGCAAGTAGACAACAAATACAAAACTAGGAATGGCCAGGATCATAGTCAGGACCATCTCTTGTGGTGATGATGGATAAATCGCCTCTTGAGAAGGATCAAGAGATTTTGTAGAATGGCCAGCAGGACTATCGGGATCTAAAACAAGAGAAATTACTTACATTAAACGAAAGGAGAGATGTAAACAATGCGTGACAGCCATGTCGTGATGTCATAATGAGTGAGCAACTGACGAAACAAAACTAGAACAGTTTGGTGGTTTGACTGGACTAGTACCCAGTCATGTGATGAAATGCACAGGATAGAGAGCCTTCAATTTTTATATACACTAGTTCATATCAAGTTTTGCTTCTGGTGTGTTGACCAAAGCCATGAGAACTTAATAAGTGACCAAAGTAAACACAAATAATTGAGTCGTAATGCACATCTACACAAGCTGGCACCAGACAAACCAAGTAAAATAGTTTGAAGACAGCAATTTTGACACTTACCTAGTTCAGACCATGAAACCGAAATAACATGGAGGCATTTACAGCTGTTAATTCAGAGTGAAATATCAAGATGCAAGATTCTGCCTAGTATCTGGTCTTTTATTTAAGAGTGCACCCCTGTGCACCAATGCTCATATGACCGCCCAAGATGAGATTTCGTTATCCGTCTAGCCATTATTTAAAAACATCAAAATACCAGGGGCACCTGGTTAATTTTTATTTCTGTTGCCTAATATGAAAATATACATTACCTAATTTTTAGCATTCTCCTTCTGCAATGCTATTTGCTCTAGAGATTAAAGTTATGGAGTCTTTGCCAGCGTCGTTACCTCTGCGTACCTCTTCTGCGCCATCTTTTATTCCTCTAAATTGTGTCAGTGGAGACATAGAGGGAAGGAGGGTGGGGAATGTTAGGGAATGCATATTTTCATATTAGGCAATAGAAACAAAAATTAACCAGGTGCCCCTGGTATTTTGATGTTTCCATCACCATGCAAATATATATTAGCTAATTTTTAGCATTACACAGACCTAGTCAATGGGCGGCGGGCGCCACGTGGCGACGTCCCCTACGGTAGCGATCCGAGTCCCCAAAAAGAACGCTTTGCAACGATCAGGTGAAGAGTGTAAAACAGTAGGTGATCGTAGTATGAAGGGGATCAGAGCACCCGTTTAGCGGCAACCAGGGACTCTAGACGGTAGAGTCCTTCAGCGTGAGCGGTCATATCACTCAAGTAGTGAGAGGAGAAAACTGCAGGGTATCCGAGATGGGAATGTTGCTATGATGTGCCCAAGAGGCCGAAATGGCACCAAGTTCATGGGCAGTAACATGAATGCCTTGGTCTGCAGTTGATATCAAGGGCATTGTAGGCATTAAGAATAACAGTCTTAATCCAAATGGAAATCATTCTAGCAGATGTTTCCGCGGATGTGAAAGTAAAAGGAAGGAAGAAGTGAGAGTGTCCTCTTTGCAAGGTATTCGATGCTTTGAGGTAAAAACAAAGGGCCCGCACAGAACATAGCTTTCGTTCTGGTTCATCTCCGATGATATTGGAAAGGGCTGGAATGATAAACGGAGTGGATCGTTACGTCAGTTTTTGAGATTTGGCTAGAAACGATGTCCGTGGTGTGAGGACGACGCCGAAGTGGTTGTCCAGGGAAAACAGTCAACTGGTGTGGCTGAAAGAGCCTGGATCTCACTGCAATGTAGGCAGCCGGCGAGTGCAACAAGAAAGACAGTCTTGTGTGTTAGATGGCTCAGGGCACATGAGGCCATAGGTTCGTATGAAGGCAAGAGCAATGTGGAAAGATGTTCGATAGGGATGTGTAATACTTGGAAAATTCTCGAACTAGGCTCGTCGCTTGCATCCATACTCAAAAAACTCGAATCCAGTGAAAATGCGATAACTTCGCTAATTTTCGAGCGATTTTTCAAATATACCAAAATTCATCGCCTCGATGAGAGCTTTACAGTTGTATAAATTAAAAGCCACCAGCTCAAACCATTTTCAAGTTACATCTTAAAAACTGGAAAACCAGTTGTACTTGTTGACCCACACAGTCCTTTAAGCAGCAGTTTAGTTATTATTACACTTACAAATAAAAAAAAAAGATATTTGCAAAATAAGTGTGTTAACCAAATACTCGAACTCGGCTCGATACTCGATTCTTCTGTTGCAAACTCGGCTTGGCTCGACCCGAATTAAAATTATTTTACTCGCACACCCCTAATGTTCGATGTGGAAAGATTTCACCAGAACGGAAATGCAGAAATTATCAAGGAGAGATAGGGATCCACCGGCACGAAAGACAGTGTTCAGGGCGGATTGGTAAACCAAAATGGTGGATCCACTGTAACGGACATTGGCTCACCCTCACACCTATTTGCGTGCTTGAAACGGTAGTTGGCTTTTGTTGGCGCCAAAATCATTTGTTTAACAGCGGGGACCTTTGGATTTTGCGCCAAAACCATGAGTGGACGTGCAGGAGAACGTGGCCAAGTATTGTTGGCCACGACTGGTAAAAACTTTGTAACCAAGAACTGGATTGGTTAATGAACTCAAAAGCCGATTGGTTGTCCGGTTGATCCTTGAAGCCGTCCGAAGCATACAAAAAGGCAAGGGCTTCAGAGTCCGATGTTCAATTCTCGTTGATTCTTGTGTTGAGAATGTACGTTATAATGTAACCCAAATCTTGTCATGATTATTCCGTATTAAACAAGGTTTAACTACTTCAAGGTTGGCTTCTACATTGAACACACGTTACAGTTGGTGGCAGCGGACGTACGCCGAACTACGAAGCCTAGCAGTTTCACCGGAGATCGATCACGAAATTGCCGGAAGAGCAGACGTCAAGCCGGGAAAAAGTTGGACGAAGGACTGCAACCGTGCGGAGATTCAACGGTAGGGACGAAGCTCAAGCCAGATGTGGACGGCGATAAAAAAAACGTGGTCGGCGATCTTGAAAAAAAAAAATTACCAGAAGTCGCTGAAGTCAAGCCAGGAAAGTTGGTCAACAACGGCGAGCGAGGTACTGCAAACCGAGCGGCGATTCAACGGCGGTGACGAAGCTCAAGAAGGTGGCAACAAGGCAACATGGTAGGCTACCTAATGTAGACTTTAATGATTTTAACAAGGTGAAGCAGCAACTCTTACAAAGGTTTCAGATTACATCCGAGTCTCTTCACACCAAATTTCGAAATGCAAGTAAATCACGTAAGCAATCTTATAGTGATTTTGCATACATGATCCAAACATATTACTCAGAGTGGTTTAGAACAGCAAAGTGTGGTACGGATTTCAATAAGTTGGTTCAGCTTATGCTAATTGAATAGTTTTTAGAAAAAAGTACCAAATGAGTTAAAACTGTGGTTAGTGGATAAAGGGAATTTAGAAAACCTAGTGCACGTTGCTACTTTAGCTGATGAATGGATGGCTAGGAGTCAGAGTGCTACCCAAAATAGCCATAGTAGTGAAGGGAATAGTGCATAATAGTGACCAAAATTCCAAGGGAAATGGGAATAGGCCATACTACAGGAAATTTAACTATTACAAGGGAAATAATAGCAACAGTAGTAACAGTAACACGAATCCAGGGTCAAACAACGGAACAGTGGGCCATGGGCATGCAAAAAATGCTAACAGTGGTAATGGGAATGTGGAAAGAAATTGGAATGGACAGCAGAATGCTAAAAATGCAAATGCTTTAAGTAATGGGCAAGTGCAAATGGGGATGGAGGTCAACAGGGTTTTAGAAATACAAACGGTAATTCTAACCAGTTTGAAGCTAAACGATTGTGTTTTTAGTATGGTGATTCTTCCCATCTTGTCAAAAATTGCCCACGTAAACGTAGTACAGCTTCAGTAAATTTATGCATGACCCGTAGTAAAAAGAACATTTTGCCGGCCCTCAGCCCGGCCGGTTAAAAATGGTTTCTTTTTTGCCTAAAACATACTTAACCTGATAATTTTGCATTACATTGTCCTCAATGGAATGTCTCCCTGATTGCTGATTGGTTGTCCAGTTGATCCTTGAAGCCGACCCGGAGCATATAAAAAGGCAAGGCCTTCAGAGTCCGATGTTTAATTCTCGTTGATTCTTGTGTTGAGAATGTATGTTATAATGTAACCCAAATCATGTCATGATTATTCCGTATTAAACAAGGTCTAACTACTTCAAGTTTGGCTTCTACATTGAACACACATTACACCACGGAGACCCTCATTGAATAAATCGCTCAAGAATCGGAGGAAGTCGGGAACAGGTGGACTGCGTGGATTAACCTGTTGCTGGAGACACCAACGAAACCATCGGCGCCAATGGCTGTCATACATTTTGTTGGTAGTAGCCCAAACCGCTTTAGAAGCGATGCGAGAGGCCTGCTCTGTAGAAATTCCTGTTGCTTCAAGTAATCTGACGATAGTAGCCACCCGTGTAACTGCAGCGACTGTAAGCGGTGGTGTAGTATCATCTCTCTCTGTTGGGAGAGGAGGTTGGCTAGGTCCGGGAGGCGTCGTGGTGAGTCGATGAGGAGATGAAGCAGTGGGAACCATGCTGCTGATGGCCAGTTGGGGGCCACAAGTAAGAAACGGCCCGGGGATCGAAGAATTTTGTTCAGGATTAGCTGAAGTAGTTTCGGAGGAGGAAAAAGATAACCGTAGCGGTGGTTCCCATTTAGAGTGAGGGTATCCACTGCCCAAGCTGTGTCGTCTGGGAGCGGACTGACGAATTGGGGAAGTCTGGCATTGAACCTCGTGGCGAATAGGTTTATCACTAGCCGACCCCACAGTAGAAACAGCGATTATCAAATAGATGGGTTCAGTTTCCATTCCCCCGACGCTGGGGAACGCCTGGAGAGAGAGTCTGCGATCATAATGTGATTGCCTGGAATGTGAAGAGAGAGAAGAATGGTCTGGAGCGATCTGCATAGTTGGAAGATGTTTGAGGTCACCTGGTGAAAGGCCCGGGACTTGGTGCTCCCCCCCTTTTCGAAAGTAGGTCATTGCCGTAGTGTTGTTGATGTGTACTTGAACTACTTTCCCCTTGATAAGGTGGGAGAAGTGTTGAAGACCCAGACAAACTGCTCGAAGCTCGAGAATGCATTGATGTGCTCCGCTGTTCCCGGTGCCCAGGCCCCTGAAACCATATGATTGTCTACGTGAGCTCCCCATCCCTGTAAGGAAGCGTCGGTGAACAGGTGGAGATGCGGAGTCGGCTTGTGTAGGGGAGCAGTCCGAGTCAGGTGGGATACATCCATCTACCAGAGCAGTGTTTTGAAGGAAAAGTCTGCAGTGAGGCGCCGTCTCAGGATATTGGGAGACTGCAAGTGACCTGACCATGCGTCGATGCGGAAATGGTGTAGTGGTCGCACCAACCACCGTCCGTATGGAACGAGCAGGGCAACGGAGTCGAGGAATCCGATAAGACAGTTGAGGTCCCGCAGAGAGTAAGCCGGCAACCATAGGAATCTGAAAATCTTGGCTAGAGTCGCCGCTATTCTCTCCGAGGAAGGTATTAAAACTGCCTGTGAGAGGCCAAAGTATACTTCGAGGAAGACGAAATTCGGAGACGGTTGCAGCCGGGATTTAGGGATGTTGACACTGAAACCCAGACGATGTAACGGACTGAGGGTAAATTGTCTGTTGTAATTGCAGGCGGTTTTGATTGAGAGTAATGCGGCTATTTCTGATGAAAGCATGTCTGACGGTGGACTTGCCAAAAGCCTTGGGGAGATCTTAGCGGTGGAGGCCAAAGATTTTGGTCGAAAACCTCCTGTCACATTGGAGAGTAATAAAGGATCCCTAGTGATGTGTTGCCAAGCTGTGGCGTGGAACCGTAACCGGCCCCTTATTGGGTAGGGATGGAAATAATTGTCAATTGTGGATGCGGGATCGTCGACGAGCACTGGGAAAAGCCTGTCTGTTTCGTCGGTCCGGAATTGCGCTTCGGCCGTAAGGGCACGAGCTGTTGCTCCGTAATAGGAGGAGAAGGCCCGCAGGTTGCAAAGCCCAGGTGTTGGCTGGTTTGCCATACGCATGGTGAGTAAGTGGGCGAGGGCACTGGGAAGGCTTTGGTCGAGGTTCGGCTTGCAAGTTATGTCCAAATACGGGGCCAGCTTTGGTATGGGACCACGGAAAAGCATATCGGACTCGTTCAGGGGCTGGTTCCTGAGAAAGTGTCGTGTAGAGCCATGTAAGTTGGGGGTGGTATTGAGGCACACATCCCGAATGAAAAGCGCGGAATTGAAGAGGGCTCTAGTAAACCATTTCATAGAATGGTATGTAGCAAAACGCACCTTACGAAACACTTTTTTGAGGTCGGCTGTAAGGAATTAGGACTGTGGGTAAGTGTCGAAGTTCTTGGTGTTTGCTGTTTCCCATCCTGGGCGGGGGAGGGGAGGAGGATCGGTGTCGAATTCTAAAGGGGAACCGTTGCCCAACAAAACACCAGTGCGTAGAAGAGTCTTGGGCAAGGTGGTAGATTGGCCCAGAACCGGCTGCTGACGAGGGAGGCGATAGCGGAGGCCAAAGCCGTTGAAAGACCATGGTTCTTCTGTTGGTTGTAGGTCCGTAACCTGCGAAGATGGCTTGGATAAGAAGCACTCCGGTGTAATGTCCTCCACAGTCTTTAAAAGGTCTGAGTGGTATTTATGAAAGATTCGGATCACCAGGAGAGGATGTATAAAAATGCGCATAGCGAGAGGATGCGTTGTCGGAAGCAACTGAGGGAGCCGAGATACTGGCGACTGATGCCAAGTCATCCGAACCGAAGAGGTCGTGATTCAAAGCTGCTAAATAATGTGATGGGACCGGAGTAGAGCCGGAGACGGTTCAGCGGCTTAAGATGGACCAGCAATGTCGGTCGAGATTCATGGCTGGTGCCTTTGGCACGCGGCGTAGTGGAGGGGAACCTAAGAGGACCGGGAAGGGCCGTCACGGTCCGAGGTTCGCAGTGAGAGCACAGTATGTCCAACGAGGTCAGAGCGTAGAGAAGAAAAGATGGAACTGCATCGCCCGTCTTGGCTTATATACCAAGGAGGCTGCGCAGAAGAGCTGCGCAGAGGGTAACGACGCTGGCAAAGACTCCATAACTTTAATATCTAGAGCACATAGCATTGCAGAAGGAGAATACTAAAAATTAGGTATTATGTGTTTTCACGGCGATAGAAAAATGATTTATCTTGCAAGGGTTTAAAGTAAAGCTAAACCCTTCCATCTTAAATTTCACTAATGTTAGTTAAGTACAAAAAAAAAACAAGATGCAAGTTGTGCGAAGTTTCCAACATCGTATTAATTACATAATAGTTAATTTAGAATCTAAGTTTGATTTTTCAACGGCCCGAGACAGCGAACGCGATTTCCTCGCATGGTACTGACGTCACACTTCATCACCTTGGACCTTGGAGGAATGACGTCATCGTAGCATACTAGAGAGTGCGAGTCGGGTTGTGCTTCTAACATGGCGGCTGCAAGACCAGACCGCTCTGACCAAAGCAGCGCGAACCAAAACTCAATCTCTGCATGATTTGTTATATTAAAGTATTCAAGAACGTACGCTACCCGTGACAATTAAAGCTACAAACACTCGTGAAAGTTCGTCAGCTAGGCGGTAATCCACTTAACATGAAATACTGGGTAAATAAGCGATTGGACCGTGTCCACTTGTTGCTCGTGGGGAGGGAGAAACAGTTTAGGGGGCATGCTGTTCTGTGCTGCTGTTCTTCGTTAGCAGTAGTGGTGTGAGAACCGAGCGCGATCTTTGTTAAGTTTGTTGGGCGCATGCGCCAATGGGTGATGAATTGTGACATCACACGAACGAGACTTGGATGTATTGACCGCACGAACGAAGAATTAGTTTGCTAGAATGAAGATTTAGACACATTACTACGTAATAACTATAAAACCTGAGTGGTTTTCGTACCACTCACATGTTTTTTAAGTGTCTTAATTAATGATACTAAAATTCAAGATGGGAGAGTTTAGCTTTACTTAAGGAAAAAACCAGCCATTTCTGCTGACCTAAAAGAATTATTCTTGCTTTCCCCAGATATTCAGCAAATATTGTACGAAAATTATAATTCAAAACATCTGCTACCAAAACTCATTGCAGAACAAAAGCAGTCTTTGTTTAAAGTACACACAGTATGCAGTATAATATCAACTTGAAAAATATGAAAACCTTGATTGTTGCAAATTCAGCCAAAGATAAGCATCTAAAGGGACTGGGGATTGTAATAATTAGATGTACAAGCACACTTAAAGGAGAATTACAACACGATGAACATCCATGCCCCTCAGCTCGTGGGATTTAATTCCTTGTGAGGGCAGACCTTCACACCAGCAACACGTGTACGTGGAAAACGACCTGACCAATATCGGAGGTCGCAGAGTCTGCGAGTTTCGAATGTCAACAGAAAACCAAATGTGATCCAGAATACCAAATTAACTGCAAACAAAAGCCTGACGAAGACAGTTGGGAGAAATTAACCATCCACCTCCAAAATAAATGTCGAAAATTTGCGAAATTGTGGTATTCGTGTCTGAGATTGAGCATTTTTGTTGTTGTGAAAAGTAAAATTAATTTAGGGTGGTCAACAAGTCTATACACAGCTGAACATATCACAATGCTTTATTAGAGCACACTGCACCACTGCCTGACACATTGATCTTGCAGGTCAAGTTATCCAATACTTCTGCATTTACTCAGATTTTCATCATTTTTGGACTGATGTGGTTTAACAATATTTCACAACTTTTCAATTTAAATAAAAAATAAATAAAAGCACACAAATTACTGTAAATTATACAGAAGTAAAGGAAACAAAACAGCACAAAGACAAAAACCACTCACTAAATATTGCCAAGATTCGGTAAGCCTTTATTATGGACTTTTTTTTCACTGAGGCGACGTGACGTGCTGTGACTGGGACTCGCACAACTACAATCTATCTTATAACTGCTTCCCAAATGTGGTTATAGGGCTACTCAGTTGAAGCCATGATTCCATTAGACAGATGACATGCTGCTGCCATTCATGGTGAGGGTACGGGAAGCACTTTGTTAATGTCCTTAGAGAGATGGCTCTGACAGTACGAGCGTCCGAGTTGTGATTCGGAGTAACCTGGTTCGAGTACCAGTCACGTTACATCACCTCAATGAAATGCAAGGCCGTGATAAATGCTTGGTGTGTGATTTTAGCTGTTGTACAACCTTTAAGGAGACCATCAAGGAGGTCACTGACTCGTCAAGATTCTACAATTTTAACATAACGGCTATAAAATTATTTTATGTGTATCATGTACCATTTGGCATACATCCAGCTGTGTCCAGATTTTTTGACCAGGCTGTATGTACGTGCATGTAAAATTAAATAACAATACAATACCTGTGTCTGAAAATTCAGAATCTGGGGCTTGTGGCCATAAAAACTCTGCCGTACTTCCATCTCGGCCATGCCTTAAATGTACGGCTTCACGAGGATCCACTGGGATGGAGAGGAAGATGGACGGAAGAATACTAATATACCTAAAATACGAAAGACTTGAATTGTATAAAGCCCAAGCTTTAAATTCCATGTTTAAGCACGAATTATACCATAATTGTCAAAAGTAGCAAAAATAAGGCATGCTGCACAGCGAAAGCAAATTTTACAATTGTGAGAAAATATTTCAGTGAAATATACGGAAAACATTTTAACTTGCTAGTAGGTGTTGGAACACAGATGTTTTACCATGACTAGAAGCAATCAAAAATTCAGACATCCTGACGTCAATCCAAGCCAGCTCTAACGTAATAACGTTGCACTTGATGTGATAGCAAGAAGCCATTAATTCTACATAGTGAACGTCATTCACGAGCACGTAGCAAAATGTTTCCTTATTGCACATCTGGGCTGTTCAAATGAATTTTATGTCTGTCACTTCCTCTAAATATTTACGGAAGGATTACACTATGTAATCAGCACCACAAAACAATGGCCGTCAACAAAACTTAAACAAGTATTTACAGAACTGGTGTGCGGTGCAAGGTTAAAAAAAACTTCTCAAATAACTTATTTTAATATCAGTACAGATTAAAGAGCAGTACATACAAATTGAGTAACGTTACAACACGTTTTTACAATTTACCGGGTAAAAAGTGCCAACCTACTTAGAACTGTTCCCCTATATAAAATAAAGAGTAGTTTTGATTATTTTTGTCTCCACTTATAAGTGCCTATATAAAATAGGTGCAGTGGCAACACGGACCACTGCCCTGTGACTGAGGTTGGCGCTAATGACAAAGCTGTCGACCATTAAGCCTCAATCCACCCCTCCCCCTATATAAAATACACAATTTATTTTAACTTTTTTTATCGCAATACTGTCGAGCAGTGTTTTAATCCCTTCTTAAAATATAAACTTTTTGACATTCTTAAATCAAGAACAAATCTTTGCACCAGTCGTTCTTTTCATCGACAGGAAGATGGACGGAAGAATACTAATATACCTACAATACGAAAGACATGAATTGTATAAAGTCCAAGCCTTAAATTTCATGTTTCAGCACTAATTATACCATAATTGTTAAAAGCAGCAAAAATATGGCATGCCACAATAAGTGTTAGAAAATATTTCAAGGTAAAATAAATCAAGGTCAAATTAGACAGGACGACTTTTCCAGAAAAAGGCTCTCTAAAACGAGTTCAACGGCAAATGTTAAGGCACCGGGTGGTTTTAACCTAACTTGAGCATGCTGAATCTGAATTTGCCTGGTGCCAAGTCGAATTTCTCCTCCTAACCCCGGAATTCAAGATGGCGTACAAATAAGGCGACCGAAAACAGATTTTTGCTTCTAGCGTTTAAACCATTCATCTGATTGAAAATAAATTGGTTACCAATTATATTTAGAAAAAAATGTCTTTCTAAAAAGGTTCTATTCACATTTTTCGTAAAATTAACCTTCTGACCCAAATTCGTCAAAGTTGTATTAGGCCGTTTATGTATGCTATACATACAACAGCACATATGTGTATTACATTCCTAACTTTAAACAGCTGCAATGTTAGTTCTAATTAAGATCCGCTGACATAATTGGGCTTAAATGATGCGTGAAGATGTAAGTTTTCCAACAAAGGTAATTACAACGATTTATTTTAATTAGGAGTCACGCTACGGCAGTTCGACAAGTTCCATCTTTAAACTGCTGCAGTACCCGTTCTAATGCATATAAATGGATGGGGTTAGGCTTAGATGGAAGATGTAGATGTATATTTTCCAACAAGGGTAATTTACAACAATTTATATTAATTATGAGCAAAGCTATGCCAGTTTATGTGCAATGTAGCACTGTGATTTTTAAGACAAGTTCCATCTTAAAACTGCTGCAATAGCCATTTTAATTAAGATAAATGGATGTGATTTGGCTTGAATGAAAGATGAAGACGTATATTTTCCAACAAGGGTAATTATGATTTATATTAATTAGGAGCTAAGCTACGCCAGTTTATAACATTGCAGCACTGTGCTTTTTGCATCTATTTGCCAGAAGTTCCAGCTTTAATCTACAGCAGTTGGTGTTCTAATAGATGTAATTAGGTTTAGATGAAGATGTATATTTTCCAAAAAGGGTAATTAAAATGATTTAATTTTATATTAATTTGAAGCGAAGCTAAGACAGTTTTTCTACGTTGTAGCGCTGTGTTCTTTGCGTCATTTTATGACAATTTCCATCTTTAAACTGCTACAATTACCGTCCTAATTAAGATTAAATGAATGTGATTAGGCCAAGATAAGAGATGAAGATATATGTTTTCAAACAAGGGTAATTATAATGATTTATATTAATTAGGAACTAAGCTATACCAGTTTATGTACACTGCAGCGCTGAGCTTTTTGCATCCATTTACCAGAAGTTCCATCTTAAACTGCTGCAGTAACCGTTCTAATTAAGTTAAATATATATAGTTAGGCTTAGATGAAGAATGAAGATTTATATTTTCCAACAAGGATAATTAAAACGATTTATTTAATTAGGAGCTAAGCTATGGCAGGTTATCTATGTTGTAGCGTTGCGATTATTGCGTCGTTTTAAGTTCCATCTTTAAATTAGTACTGCACAACTCTTTCATTGTTAGATCATTGTTGTAGCACAGGATTTGTAATATGAAGACACACTGCCGCAACAATGAAAGTAAGAAAACGAAGGCCTTTGGTTCTTACTTATGTAGTATCAATACCATCGCTGTAGTCTTAAGTATTATTAAACTATTTCACCCTTTAAATTAACAATTGCTAGGCATGATGCATTTATTGCAACTGAAGAAAGACCCGAAGGAAAGAGTTAAATATGATTAAATAGGCATTTATTGCCGTAAAACGGAGCAAAGAGCATTCCTGCCAACAATGGCTGTAATACTATCACAACAATGACTCGGTTACTAACAATGCAATCATTGTTGTACAAATATGTTATACCATGGCGTTCGACAACAATGTGGTAAGGCTTTCGCTTTATTGCCCTCGTGCTTGGGAAAAAAGCAGAACGCCATCCTCTAACTAATAGATGCATATTTTGAATTTTCCAACAAGGGTAATTAAAACTATTTATATTAATTAGAATTTAAGTTATGACAGTTTATGTGCATCGTAGCACAGCTTTTTGTGTGTATTTACCGCAAGTTACATTTTTAAACTACTACAGTAGCCGTTCTATTATTATAATCTTTGTCTTTCATGTAAGCCTGATCACATTCATTTATCACCATTAGAATGGGTACTGCAGCAGTTTAAAGATGGTACTTGTCGTAAAACGACACAAAAACACTGTGCTACAATGTAGATAAACTGCCGTAGGTTACTTAAAATAAAAAGGACATTTTGCCGGCCCAGCCAGGCCGGCTAAAGATGGTTTCTTTTGCTGAAAAGTACAATACCTGTCAACTTTTGCACTGTTGTCTCAACGATGCTCCTGGACGTAGGCCGCCTCAGGATCCCTAACCGTGCATGCGCGCGCGCGGCCCTCCCTATATAAGAATGGCGGCTCAGCGAGCTCGTCATCTCTTTGTCTCTCAATGTGTCAAAAGGTGACTCGAGAGGGGAGGCTGGGTGGGGCCTAAGGTATTGTACTTTTCAGCAAAAGAAACCATTTTTTAGCCAGCCTGGCTGGGGGACAGCAAAATGTTTTTTCTTTATGCTGTAAAAGTCCAATACCTGTAAATTTTGCATTGACAGGCCGACCTCGTCAAATCAGGTGGCGGGCACCTTTTGATCAAGTACCCCTGTGTTGCGAGGTGCTTCTCCCATACGTTAAAACTTTGCAAGCGAACCGAGTCACCAGGATCCTCTTGAGGATTCGTATTGCTTAAGGGGTTTAGAGAATCCGCCTTGCAGTCACAAGGGGTCCGATGCGGTAAAGTTCATTGGCCTGAGGAATCATATCCCGAAGATAACGGGAAGCAGTAGTACTTCTCCAGGTAGCCGCTTCAAGAATGTCCGTGATGAGTACGTTACTGTGAAACGCCCACGACACTGATATGTCTCAGAGTTCATGGGTGGTTATCCTGATGTTGTGGTCGCTGCAGTTGATGTCTAAGGCTTTGTAGGTGTTAAGAATGACTGTCTTGATCCAAGTGGAAATCATGAGAGCCGATATTTCGCCAGAGACGTGTGTAAAAGGCAGAAACAGCTGCGAGGGACTCTTCCAAAGAGGCTTCCTTTTCTTGAGATAATCTTGAGATAAAAGCGAAGGGCCCGCACCAGGCAGAGCTGTCGTTCTGGTTCGTCCCCTAGAATATTAGAAAATATTGTAATAATGAAGGGAATGACTGTTTGCAAGGTTTCTGCGTTTCGGCGCGGAACGAAGCAAGAGAAGTCAGGATTACTCCTTTGAAGTCTGGAAAGAAGTAACAGTCAGCCGCAGTAGCAGACAAGGCTTGAACTTCACTGCAACGGAGGCAGGTGGCAAGCATTTTAAGAAATACGGCCTTATGTGTGAGATGACTAAGGGAACATGAAGTGAGCGGTTCGTAAGGGGCTGCTACTAGCGACGTCAAAATGGCCGAAAGGTCCCAATCAGAGAACAACCTCAGTGTTACTGGACGTTCTATGTCGAATGACTTGACGACGGCAGAAATACCGTCTATAAGACGTAAGCAACCCGCAGCTCTGAAGATGGAGTTGATAGCTAACGATAAACAAATATTGTAGACCCGTTTGAATAGGTCGTCAAGAAAACTTAAATAATCGGGGAGAGGGGGATTGACTGGATTGATCTTGTTGGTAGATGAATGGATAGCCTTGGCGGCGATGCAGGAGGCCTGTTCTGCAGAAATGCCTGTTGTCTTGAGTAGTCGGATGATAGTAGCCACATGTGTAGCTTCAGGGACTGTGGTCGTGACTGAACTTGGTGCTGCAGTGCGGGGATAGCAAGTCCAGGATTTACGGAAGGCGCGTGGCAGGTCAACTAGGAAGTCCACAAGTTGAGGGATCCATGCAGATGCTGGGCAATTCGGTGCCGCCAGGAGGAACAAGCCGGGAGACCAAGTAATCTTGTGAAGTTCGAGAGGAATAGCTTAATGGGGGAAAAAGATATCCGAATAGGTGATTCCAGGGAAGGGCGAGGGTATTTCCTGCTACGCCACGAACTGGTGAAGTTTGGCATTCTGCTTCGTGACAAAGAGGTCGACCATGAGGCACATAGGGAAATTGTCGAATGGATTCGTAAATGGACATCTTGACTGAGGGTCCATTCGGTAAGGAACAGCGAGACAGGAGATTAGGCAATGACATTCCAATTGCCGGGAATATGCACGGGTAGAATGGCCGGTTTCAGAAATATGCAAAGGCGTAAGATGTCCGATGTGAAGTTGTGAAGTGTGTGGGATCTCGTACCCCCCCCCCCCCCCCCATGGCAGAATCAGCGCGACGTACGTCGCAGACAGTTGAACGCCGCCTCAGACAAATTTTGGCCGAATTTCTGCCGTTTTGTCAATTTTTGACCGGTTTTGACATTCCAATACACCATTTTAATCATCTGGATGAGACCTTTTCATTGGTGGAGTAGCCAGATCAATAGGACAAAGCACTGAAAAAGTATTCCATAAAAACCAATAAACATGTGGGTAACCATATGATAAAAACAAATTAGCTGCAGACAAAATTTATTTCGACAATTGGTTTCGCAGACATTTGCAGAAAGTTCTGCCTCTAGGCCTCCCCCTTTCTGCAAGTAGCCCACTGCGGTCCTGCTATCGGTGTGGACTTGACTGTTTTCCTCGCAACTAGGGATCGACCGGATACCATTTTGCCGAATCCGGGTCGGTTCTGGATAATTTGATGTCAGAGCCCGACCGGTTCAGGATCTAGATGCCGGATCCGGGTCGGTACCAGATACCGGGTAATTCACACACAAAACGAAATAAAGTTGTTTATTTTTTCCCCTTTATAAGTTGCAGCTATGGTGTTAATTTTCGCTTTGTTTCACATTACTTTCTTACATTAAACACTTAGAAGTCTTACGCTATTAAGAGTACCAGTATAGTATAATTGCATGTAGGCTACAGAACTGTTTTGCAATTTTGCCAAACTCTGTAAATTTTTTTTTTTTAAAAGTCAAACAAAGCACTCATTAGGTTAATCAATCAAAAAACATTTTTCTAGTTGAAGGATTTCTCATTGATTAGCCCACTGCTTCATTCCGAAAAATAATTTGCAAAATTTTGCAATATTTGTGAAACCAGTATGTAGTCTATGCATTTATTTTACATTAAAATTATTGAATTTTGGTTGCATTAAAAAAAATCAAAATCACAACAGGTCTTTTACTTACAGCTTTTTTACATAGGTTTCGTTCCCTTTTTTGCTTTCATTCCCTTTTAAATTGCTTTCGTTACGTTTTGTATTGCGCACAGTATAACAAAGACAGAGAGAAAAAAAAAAGATCGAAACCAGATTGCTAGTGTTTGATGCCGTCATTAAACCGTCTTAATTTTCAAATTTAACCCCTTGGCGTCCTAACCACGATTTATCATTACTTCAAAACCGTTTCTAAAAATCCCGGCGCACCCTGGATTCATAGTCCCGTTTGGAAAGAAAAACTGCCATTGCATACAACAGAGGGGTAATTCCGACTGAGTTAGGTACTTTATAAGCCCGCGTTTATGGATTTATTTAATTTAATATCATCTTTTAATTACCTCAACTGATGTTGTTGTTGGCCGCGTCGTCAAAATTGACGTGAAATTGCTTTTTGCTAAAACTAGCCCCTGGTTCAAGCTGTCGTAATACAACAACGCAACGAACGGCTGCTATCTTGGTCGCGTTGGAAAGCTGGGATTCCCCGATTGGCACGTGAATAGCACATGATCACTGATCGCAGTGGGGACCAGTCACAAGTGACGTCACCGAAGCGAGTCAAGGTCACAGCCATTGGAGCTAGCATGTGCGCATCTCTTGGCGGACAGCCGGCTGGGAGTGGGAGAGCGATAGCGGCCGTAAAGGGATTGTATTCATCGATACTGAACATAAATTAGGAAAGAAAACAACTTTAAACTACTTATACGGTATTAAAAACTTAAAAAAAGATGTCGGAAGCCGTAAACAACGCTGTAATGGAAGAATAACCAGAGGACGTTATCATTTCAAGGTCTCCCATGTACTGCAACGGAAGGTGAATATTTCCGTAAAGCGGATTTACGTAGTCGAACATCAACTTTTTTTTTTTAAAGTTATGAAAACCTAATACGATTGTCCCAAGTATATTTTTGGGCAATAATTTACACTGTAATTATTACGTCTGCAATTTTTTATACCCGTAGATCGCTTAGTTATTTTACTAAGATTTATTTTACCGAGGAGGGAAATGGTAAAGTCCCGGTTGTGAAGAAGAACAACCTCGTCCCGATGAGGAAGGAGCCAGTCGTCATGGTAGGCACGTGCTTGGATTTGGTGCTGATGAAGGGTTGCTAGTTATCGGTTTGAGGATCGTCGTAAAGATACGGGGAGCGGCGTTGAGGCCGAACGGAAGGCAGAGAAACTCGAAAACCTCGCCGTCATAGATACATCGGAAGAGGTGCCGGACAGATGCATGACGCGGGATGTGCAGATATGCGTCCTCGAGATCGATAGAAATCGTCCAATCGTCCTTGCAGAGCGAATGACGAATCAAGTCCAAGGTTTCCATTTTGAAGTGCGGGTTCCGAATGTCTTGGTTCAGCGGTCAGAGATTGAAAATGAGTCTGACGTTCCCAATTTTTTTTGAGCAGAGAAAGATCGAGCTGTAGAACCCCGGAACACGTGGTTCTGGTCACGGGGAAAGTGCAGCTTTGGTGAGGACGTTGTGAACTTCGATGGTGAGGCGGTTGCAAACGACTTGAGCAATGGACAATGCGGGCCAAGAGATGAGTGGGGGGTCGGCTGAGGACACATGGGCGAAATCCTTCGCTGCTGATGGAACGAACAAACGGGTCGGTAGTCAGAGCCTGCCAAGCAGGCAGGAAGTGCCGAAGACGACCCCCACAAGGAAGAGTTGAGCAGTGATAGTCAGCGACCGAAACGGGGTCGTTGTTTGGGGCACAGTTAGGTGTAGCATAAACGATGGTAAGGTGTAGTACTGCAGCTCAGAGGATCGGCCTCGCCCTAGGCTGGGGCCCTTGTTCCAATGGGGTGTGTTGTCGGAGGGCGAAGTCGTTGAGTGGGCTGGACCTCAAGGACAACTAAATGCCAGTTGTCCTTTAGGTACGCGCGAAAGGGAAGAGACTGATTTTTAGGTTAACGGGACTGCTTGGGTCGAGGTGCCTTCGGTTGGCGAGCAGGTGTAAGTGTGGAGCAAGCTTCGCGATGAGACCGCAAAAGGGTGCGTTAGATTCATAAAGAGGCTGGTTGTGTAATTTGTTGTGGGTCGAGTCGTTGAGGTTGGGAGCAGTGTTGAGGGAGACCTCCTGAAAAAGGAGCGAAGCAGTGAAAAGTGAGCCAATTGAGCCTAGTGAGCCAATTCATCGAATAGAACATAACACAGCAGGCTTGCGGAAAACTCCAAAATACCAGTGTAACCTGGTTGATTTTGGTTTCTATTGCTATCATGAAAATATACATTACCAAATTTTTAGCATTCACCTTCTCAATGCTGTTTGAATTAGAGACTTAATCAAAGCGATCACTCCGTCCCGCTACCCACTAGTGCATCCTACTGAGCAGCCTCCATCGTATAAATATCAGAGCGGAGCGTTCCGTCTCATCTTTTGACCTCATAGTGCCCAGATGGCGACAAGAGGGGAGGAGGGTGGGAAGAAGGTAATGTATATTTTCCTGATAGCAATCGAAACCAAAATCAACCAGGATACACTGGTATTGTGGAGTTTCTAGCTGGCATGAAAATATACATTACCTAATTTTTAGCATTCCTCAGACTTCGTCAAAGGCGGCGGGGGCCATCTTGACCAAGTCCCCTTGGGTAGCGGGCGGACCCCCAATCTTCCGGAAAAAGAATTGGCTAGCAGCAGCAGGGGGGGTTACAGCATACGGTGGGCTGCAATGAAGGGCCCGATGCGGTATAGATCGTCGGTGTGATGAAACGTGTCACGCAGGTAGTGTTAAAAAGAAAACAGAGGGGCTCCGCCAGGAAGCAGCCTCCATAATTTCAGATATAGGCCCATTGCTGTAGTGGGCCCATGAAGATGAAATGGCCCGTAATTCGTGAGCAGTGGCACGAATACCTTGGTCAGAGCAGGTGATATCGAGGGCATTATATATAGGCTTGAATGATAACGGTCTTGATCCAAGTAGAGATCATTCGGGACAAAGTTTCGCCGGAACGACAAGTGAAAGGTAAAAACAGTTAAGTTCGACCATGACGAAGAGGTTTAGAGGCCTTCAGGTAGAATCAGAGCACCTGGACGAGGCAAAGTGCACTTTCTTGGTCATCGACGAGTATGGTGGTGAGTGCAGGAATGATGAACGGTGTAGACCGTACGCTAGGCTTCTGGGTTTTAGCGCGGAAGGATGCCCTAGAGGTCAGGATGACACCAGAGCAGTTATCTAAGTAAAAACAGTCTGCCGCGGTGGCTGAGAGAGCCTGTAATTCACTACACCGGAGGCAGGCAGCTTAGGCAATAAGGAAGACCGTTTTGCGGGTAAGATGGGTAAGAGAACAGGCCTTCAAAGGTTCGTATGGGGGGGGGGGGGGCTGAGCAGGGCGGTGAGGACAATGGTAAGGTCCCAATCTAGAAAAACCTTGCACATTCGAAGGCGATCGACATGAAGGATCGGATAAGGGACGTAATGCGAAAGTCATCAATGAGGCCGAAATGTCCAGTAGCTTTAAAGATGGCATTCAGGGCGGAACGATAGACTAGGATGGTGGAACCTCGGAAGCCGTCTCGGAATAGAAAGTCAAGGAACTAGAGAAGCTCTGGGACAGAGGGACCAACTGGATTAACCTGTTGAGTGAGACATCAATGAAACCATCGGTGCCAGTGACCGTTGTAGATCTTTGAGGTGGATGCGCGAACAGCTCTGGAAGCGATGCGGAGGGCCTGGTCCGGAGAAACTCCTCTTCGACGCTTCGAGGAGTCGGATGATAGTAGCCACCCGTGAAGTCGCAGGGATTGCGGACGATGGTATCGAGTGTTCCGTTGGGCTGAGTCAGGAGGTACGGACGGGGTGGAAGGGAAAGAGGAGTGTCTATGAGAAGATCGAGGAGTGCCGGTAACCATGCCGCTGCCAGCCAGACCGGGGCGACAAGTAGAAACTGCCCTGTGGTTGTTGGAAAAGGCATATGCAAAGAGATGGGTCAAGTCCAGTGTTAATGCGTCAACCGCCCAGGCCCGAGGGTCCGGAATCCAGCTGACGAAGAGGGGAAGTCTGGCATTGAACCTCGTGGCGAATAGGTTGACCATGGGACGCCCCCAGATCGTGAATAAGGTGTCGCAGATCGAGGAATGTAAGGTCCATTAGCTGGCTGGCGGAGAGCGACGGGATAGAGTCGGCTACAACATTGCAGTTCCCCGGAATGTGTACGGGAAGAAGACAAGTTCGAAGAGCGATGCAAAGGTAGAAGATGTTGGATGTCAAGGCATGCAGGGACCGGGAACGCGTTCCTTTCCCCTTCCGTAGACCACGGCGGTCGTGTTGTCGATATGGATCCGTACAATTCGGCCCGAAATGTAAGTGTTGGAGCCCGAGAAGTACAGCATGGAGTTTGAGGAGATTGATGTGGCCAGACACGTTCGGTTCCCAGGTTCCCGAGGCTGTAGTGTTGCCAATGTGGGTTCGCCATCCCTGCCGGGAAGCGTCCGTAAACAGATGGTGATCCGGGCTTGGTTCGTGTAATGACACTCTCGCAGTGAGGTAAAGGACATGGTGGTAGTAGGGCTGACTCGGGATCGCCCCATTCGTCCGAAGGGGCGAGCTAACTACCGCCCGTAAGGCACGAGATTGGCCAGGGAATCGATGATACCGATAACGGAGTCCAGTCGCGGAGGGTGTACTGGGGTAGTCGTAGGAAGGAAAGAAGAGGAAGCGAGGAGGTTGGAAATGCGCTCGGGTGATGGCATAACGGTACTTGGACGGAGATCAAAAAATACCCCGAGGAACGTGAACGTTTGAGCTGGCAGAAACCGGGGAGTGCCAGTTTGTGAACGTTGATGCCCCACCCCAGCTTGACCAAAAGAGACGTGACAGTGCGCAGATTGGAAAGGAGGGCAGAACGTGTTTGATGCGGCAGTAACCAGTCATCGAGGAACGCGAATGCCGTGCTGATGCAAGTATGCGAGGACCGGACGGAGAACTAGCGTGAAAACACGAGGAGCCGCGTTCAGCCCGAACGGAAGGCACACGAATCCGTAAACAGACTCTTTCAAAATGAAATGGAAGAGAGGCCGGACAGAGGCATGCAGTGGAATGTGGAGATATGTGTCCGCAAGAACTAAAGAAAACGTCCAATCGTGGGGGAGTAGGCGGATCGACTCTTGTCGTTTCCTTCTGAAAATGAGGATTCTTGATGTAGCGATTGAGAGGCCGAAGGTTGAAGATGAGGCGGGATCCTCCCGTTTTCTTGGGGCGTAGAAAAATACTGCTGTAAATTCCCGGCTGGGCCGGGCTGGGAATGATGCGGATTGCTTGTTTGTGAAGAAGGCCCAGGATTTCGGTAGAGAGGACGAGAGACGAAGAGGTTCCAGTTCCCATGGTGGTAGACGCACAGGGGGAAGGTGAAGAAAGTCTGGTAAAAACCCCATTGTCACAATAGAGAGGACAACGTGATCGGAGGTTATGGCTTCCCAAGCCACAGCGAAAAAGCGTAGACGGCCTCCCACGGGCTGTGGGAGAAACGGAATGTCAGTACCTGGCACGTCCACGGTATCGTGGTCCGGGGAAAGTGTAACGACATCGTCGACCCAGACTGGCAGCGCAACTGGAGGAAAGCCCGCGCCCCTAGCCGCTGGAACGAAAGGGCGAAGGAGGCTTAAGATTCGTTGCAGGTTGAGTCTCCTCAGTCTCGGGGAGTGAACGGTCATCCTTTGGCAGATCGGGACGCTTTCCCATTAAAGGAAGGACGAGGACGCCTGGAATGACGTGGACACAGGGCTTTGGTTTGCGTAAGATGTTGAGGTGTGGCGCAACTTTTGGAATCATGCTCCGGAACAAGGTGTCCAATTCGTGAATGGGCAAGTTGCGGAGCGTATGTGGAGTTGGAATCGTGGAGATTCGGTGTTGTGTTGAGTGCTACTTCTCGAAGAAGTGTGGAATTGAATAAAGCCTTGGTAAACCAGTTCATGGAATGGTAAGCTGCGAAACAGGCCTTACGAAAGACCTGGTTAATGAGGAACGCTGGTTGCCTAGTGTCGGGAAGTGAAGGATCCGTGTAGAGGCGTTCACAAAGAGCATTTGCTGCCATGTTTAGCACAGCGGCTTGTGACGTTGCCCGAAGAGCCAAGCGAAGAAGTCAGTCGTTGTCACGAAGCACAAAAATCAGAACAGCAGCATGGCGAGGCAGGAACAGGCCGGCCAAAGTCCATTTTGGCTTCTGCATAAGGACTTGTGAATACGTATCAAAGTTTTGCCGATTTGCGGTCCCTTCTCCTGAAGGCCAGAAGAACGAAGTTTCTTTCCCAGGCCGCGGAGGCGGCGGATCTTTGTCTAGTTTCAGAGGGAATTCATTCCCTAGGAGAGTGCCCCCAGTCCGGAACAAAGTCATGAGTAACGTGGTTGATTGTCCTAAAAGCGGGGGTTGGTGAGGAGAAGCTGGTCTCGGAGAATAAAGCCAAATCTGGTGGAAAATCCGCGGTTCTTGCATGGTTAACACGGAGTTAGGTGAAGGCTTGTACAGAAAACAATCGGGAACGATGCTTTCCACGGTCTTTAAAAGCTCAGGCAGCGGACTGTCAGACGGATCGAGTTCGCCTGGGAAGGAGGGATCCGCACCCCCGGGTTAGCCGGCTCGTGTGAACGGTAGGAGGGGCGGTCGTCGTCATCGAATAAGGAGAGTCGGTCTTCCGGGACAGCGGCAGGGGGAATGGACCGTGGTCCTGGCAGCGGAACGAGGTCTGGTTGGTGCGAGGGGCCAGAAACAGAATCAGCAAGATGAGGCTTCTTCGTCGTTGAGGCCACCCAAGATTGGGTGTAGGAGGATGGTTCCGGAACTTCCGGAAGCTTCCGTTTGAACGTGCGAATTGCAGAGTCCATGAGGGCATGTACTTGTTCCCGTGAAAGAGATTCCGTCGATTTGACGGAACGTGAAACAGTGGAATGCTTAGAGGAACAAGAGGATAAATCGAGCGGACTCACTAGAGGGGAAACGTTCTCCTTGGAGGCCACTTTGCGAGCCTTTACGTGAAGTTTCAGTCTGGAGTAGAGTTCCTTGGCACGGAGCAGGTCTTTAATGAGGCAATGCAAGGTTGTTTCTTGTGAGGGTTGACTGAATGGGATCGGAGATTCGCAGGGGTGTCCACCGGAGGAACAGCCGGAACAGTTGCATCTGAAAGGAACGGGTTCACCATAGTAACGTTGGAATGCAGAGGACTCTGGCTTGAGTCGAGCATCACAACATTCTCCCCAGGATCGAGGAAGTGCAGAGGCATAGTGGGAGCAGAAGACGCCGGAGGAACCAACGGTTCCCTGGGCGCACCCTTTGCACGAGGCTTTATTGGCGGAACGGTAGGAGATCTTCCACAGCACAACCGCACAGGACGGTAGGTAGAGAAGAAAAGATGAAACGGAACGCTCCGCTCTGATATTTATACGATGGAGGCTGAGCAGTAGGATGCGCAGGTGGGTAGCGGGACGAAGTTATTTCTTCGATTAATTCTCTAATTCAAACAGCATTGAGAAGAAGAATGTTAAAAATTAGGTAATGTATATTGTCATGGCAACTAGAAACTTAACTGATCCGAAAGGCCAGGCGCTTGGTTGCCAAAGGAGGTGGCTCAGCTAGTAATTTCTCGCAAAGAGCCTTCGCGATTGTGTTCAGGACGTCAGTTTGAGAGGCAGCATGAAGACTGAGGTGAAGAAGGCGGTCGTTATCTCAAAGCGTGGGATGAAGAGGGCGGTCCCGAAATCCATCTTGACGTCTGCTGTTAGGAAGTCCGATTATGTGTAAGTATCAAAATTCTTCGGATTGGCAGTTTTATCACCTGAAAGTCGTAAGAAGGTTTCCAGGGCGTGGTGGCGGAGGGTCTTAATCGAGTTCTATTGGGTCGCCTTTCCCTAAGGGCAGGCCGCCGTTGCGGAGAAGGGCCGTAAGCAGGGTTGTTGACTGTCCGAGAACTGCATGTTGGCGAGGAAGGCGGTCGCGAAGACGTAAACCAAGGCCAGTGGAGAGACTGCGGTTCTTGACCGAGTCGTCTTGACCGAGTTGGTTGTCCAGGCGAAGGTTTGTAGAGAAAGCAATGGGGAATGATGTCTTCTACCGTCTTTAGACCAGATGAAGAGGGATTTCAGAAGGATCAGGGTTGTCGGTGAAAGCAGTGGCATAACGTGCAGGGTGCGAAGGGTGCAGCTGCAGGGGGACCCACATTGAAGGACAGTAGAGGGGGGCCCACACACAAATAAAAACGAAATAAAACAAAAACGAGATAGAGAGAGAGACACACAGACACGAGAGAGAGCGAGAGGGTAGAGGGAGAGAAAAATAATCGAGATAGATAATATAGTAACACCTGTCGTAGCATCCGGGGACTGCAGTAGAAACGAAAGTAAATGAACATAAAGTAAATTGCATTTTAACTTTACCTTCGAGATAAATTATTAATTTACAGCTTTATTGTTGGTTTACATCTCAGTTACTATTGCTTGTATCCACAGGTTGCATAAAGGAAAAAAATGAAAGGAAACTGGGTGAAGGTGGGGGGGGGGGGGGGATTCGGGGTGAGGACGAAGTGACCGGGTGGG
>JAHWFP010156681.1:0-33592 GCA_023313725.1 Lithobius niger
TTAGATTAATGAAAACGGTAAAATAAAAGCTGGTTTTTAGGAAGGGATCGTGAACCCTTACGTTATGGCCATTAACGTCCTAAATGCCGATGACTTAAGAGACCATAATTTACTTTCAAAGCTAAAGGTTAATTTAAGATTAAACTATAATTTTGAATTTAGAGTCCAAAGGCTAAACTTTTAGTTAAACTAAGTTACATACGAACCAACTACCTTTGCCCGGCATGGCAACAATCGGACCGTGACATCTTGGTCTTCAGATCTTTCTTTAAAAGATTCTTTCCTTGCGATGAAAATTCGTGTGTTGTGCTTAGGGCTGGGCTGGACTGACCGAGAAGAATCGGAGTTGCAGATGTGATGAGACGAGAAGGTGAATCTTGTCTTGATCTTGCGGGTGGTGATTTGGTTAAGTGCGGAGCAAGTTGCAGTCCATGTTGACACTTCCACATAAGCAATCCAAGGCTTATGGCTTTTGTGTGGACGTTGGTGGCAGAGTTGATGTGGGACGCTTGTCTTGTTTTTCTGCGTATTTTGAGGAATGGTGATGACTCAAACCGGTTGTTGGTTGTTCATAGTCAGCTGTTGGCTGCTAGCTGTTGGTTGTTGGGTGTCGGCGGTTGGTTGTTGTTGCTTGGAAACTTGCACGAGGTGAGTGTTTTTCATAAGGCTGTACCGAACCGAACAAACCGAACCGAACATGGCCGAACAGAGGGTGTTCGGTTCAGTTCGGTGTTCGTCAAACACCAAACCGAACATATTTTCACTTATCGACGGATTTTGATGTTTGAATACACCATTATGAAAGTTTTTTCGCCAGCTTTCTGTTGGTCCAAACCACAAGTTCCTAGCTGTAACGGTTCAGAAGTTATAAGAGAAAATGTAAAAGGAGTGAAGATTATTTTATGTTTGAACAGTGTTTCAACATCTATGGACTTACAAGTCCATGTGAAAATACCTACATTTGTTAAGAAACTTGTGCTTTGATGAATCTTTGTGAACTGAGTTCTTTTACATTTTAGTTTAAGATAGATTGGTTTGGTACATTTTTGTTCGGTTCGGAGTGTTCGGTATTCGGCTTATTTAAGGTTTGTTCCGTTTGGTTCGGTTCGGCAGAAAAATTCTCGTTCCGTACAGCCTTAGTTTTTCAGGAAGAAAAAGTCCAATTTTATCTGGAGGGGAGGTCAAAATTGGTTTCTATTGCCTAAAAGAAAATATACACTACCTGTAAATTTATTTGCATTCAGTTCCTGAGTGCTGTTTACCCTGGAGGATTTTTAATTCTTGTGATACGCCCAGCTCACCCGCCGATCTGCGCAAGCGCAAGCATGTGCAGACCCTCCATACATAGAGCTACGGCGAAACCCAGCCATCTACTTTTCCTCTCGATATGTCAGTCATGTGGTGATTCAATAGGGAGGTTGGGTGGGTATTTACAGGTAGTGTATATTTTCTTTTAGGCAATAGAAACCAATTTTGACCTCCCCTCCAGGTAAAATTGGGCTTTCTAGTTGCCAGCGAGAAAATATCCACTACCTGTAAATTTATTGCATTTACAGTTGACCTCGTCAGTGTAGGTGGCGAGCACCATCATGACGGGTTCCCAAGGGCGTGAGCTGGGTCCCGGAGATTGTGTTGGGGACAGGATGTTGGAACAGAATACTGTCACACAATCGCGGCAGAATGAGCCGCAAGGGCAACTGCAGTGGGAAGATTTCCGTGAATATGTATTAAAAACAAATGAAAAGAGAATTACCTTGGTAATGATGAGTGAAGTTGATTGAAGATTTGATGGTGAGATTTAAGGTTTGGTGGAAAAAGGAATGTCCGGTCACATAGAATATTATACAGTGAAGAACATGTGAGGGGTCATTCAGGCCAGGTTCATTTAGATGTTTTTGAATTTTCAAAAATTGGCAATGTGGAGTTTAAGGTCTGGTGGTGAATGAAAAAGAATAACCCTTGGCTTTAGATCTGCAAGTGATGCATGGTAATTGGCGGGTGCGTTGAAGAGAGTTTTTTCATTCACTTTTGGCGGGCTGGAAGTAAGGTGCATTGTCCCATTGCCATATTTGGCGAGCAACATATTGTTTGGGAGGCATAACTTGATTCGCCCTGATCCACTCTTGAGTGATGGCACAGTGCTCTTGACGCATGAGGTCAGGGAGTCTGGGTGGAGTTGACGTTGTTTCGTCAGAAGATGGTTTGATGATGCTTGAGCCAACCTGAAGTTGTAAGAGAGTTGATGTGGTTTGGGTTGTGCGGTGAATTCGTATGATTTTAGGTTTGATTGGGGGTTGAGGCCGATGTATTTTGAAGATCGGTTGGCGTTGGACGGTGTTGGGAAGTGGTGACAGTCGTCGGAATCTGGCATCTGCGAGTTCAACTCTTCGACGAAGGTGAATGTTACTCACCGTTAAATTTGCGATGTTAAGTTTGTAGGCGGAAACAATTTTTTCTACGTTAGCGAGTTTGTTTTCTAGGTGTTGGATATGGGATGCAACGGGAGCACAATTTTTCTTTAGGCGCGATTGTTCTTTTACATTTAGGTCGAGTCGGTGACGAATTGTTTTCCGTAGAACCGAAGAGTTACTATAATGTGGATGTTCAGTATGGTTTGATGTGTGGAGTCTAGCCCAAACGATGAGTTGTGGTCAACAGTAGGTCCTATGATTGGGGCATTGGCAGTGGTGTTGTCAGGTTTTGCAGGCGATATAGTGGCAACGGGTTTAGAGTTCGGCATTGTTGTCGATGTGGATATCGGAGTTGACGAGTTGGGGGTTGAGTTCGTCGTGGGTTTTGCAGAGGTCATCGCGCGATCACAAGCTTTTTTTTCCTTGATTTGCGCAGAACGTTTTTTGGCCGTACGGTTCTTCATGCAAATGAGGGGCCAATCGTGAAAGGGTATGGCGAGGCAAATCTTGCACGGATCGGTGTCGAAGTTACACTTCCGGTGAGATTGGCATGCGGTCTGTGGGTCGTAATGAGCCCTTTTCGAAACAATTGCGGCGCAAGTGCAGGTGTCGGAAATTCGGGCCAGATCAGGGTTCCATCCTCGAATTAGGGTGTTGGATTTGCCACCACGGAGCTTGGGTGGCATGATTTAGAGGCACACACGTGACAGCGTGCACAACGAAGAGGATCTGATGAATGCGTTGAGGCGGAAAAAAGGGGCTGCGCTGATTGGTGGGAAGGTAGAGCGAGCCGGGGGACTGTGGATGGATGAGGACAGGCGTGGTGGTGAGCGTTGATTAGGCCAACAGATTGAGGGTGTGACGATGGCCGGTAGACAGCGGATCGACCAATGGTTTGGAGGTCATGGCACGAACGAGCATGATGCTTACAGTGTGGCATGAAAGGAATGAGCCAGGAAGAGTGTGGGCAGTGAGAAGTTCCAGAAGGCCCGAATTTCAGGTTGGACACGAGAGGCGAGGCGGTGAAAGTGTCCAGTGGTGATTTGTTAATTCCATGTGTTGAAGGTGGTGACATAAGGAAGGATGTAATCACTGTTTTGGGCGGGTGGAAAGCATAAGTTGGGAACAAGCGCCCGAGCGAAGGTGACACACAAGAGAACTGCATTGGGGCAGTTGACGTTCCACGAAGATCGACGAGCAGGATGAGATTTGGATTGAAAAGTGTCAATGCGTGAAGCATGGAGTTGGAGTGGAATTGCGTTGCCAAGGTCATTGAGTAGTGGCCAAGAAGCAACGTCAGGAGAGGGAGGAAACAGCATGCGTGACGAGGGACATAAGGTCCGTTGGCAGGGGTTGAATGGTTGTTGCGGATAAAAAGAGGAGTGGCCAGCGTCTTGGTTGATGAGTGGCAGTCAAAGGCGTGGATTAGGATCCGACTGCAGCGGCCCAAGGATCGATAGTCGAGTCCGGTGAGCGGCAAGATGACGGCAGTTAGGTGCGGCGACAGAAAAAACTGTGAAGCTCGGTGAGGGTGGAACAGGGAGTTCTGAAGGTTGAGAACAGTAGTGCCACGGTCGACGAGCCGGAGTCATAGTGGCGCAATGAAAAAGGCAGTTCGATGTTGAAGCGTGCCGAAGTCGATGGTTGAGTCGGTGGACTGGAATGCAGGTTGTTTTCGTTCGTGGGAGTCGTTGTTGGAAGAGGCGACCCGATCTCGTTCAGAAGAGGTACCATGTGTTGAGGTAGGAGGGGGGGGGGGCTAAGTTGTTTGGCTTGTCTTTATAGAAACCGAGGAGCTGGGCGAAAGTCGGTGTTGGCCACAGGGAATCAATGAGGCAGTTGAATGTTGAGGTGTCGCCGAAGTCGATGGTCAAATTGTGAAGCGCCGGCCAACTTGGGCGAAAGTGACGAAAGTGATGAAAGTGGTGAAGACGGCGAAAGTAATGAAAATGATTCTGGCGTTTGACGAAAGTTCATGAGTTGGGACCATCGGTCTTTCGTCAACGAAAGCTATATAGTACAGTTAGTTCTGATGAAAGTCGTGGTTGTCAATGTCCTTTTCAGGACTCATTCAAGGAAGGATCTCTGGCACTTTCATCGGGCGAACGTCAAGAGGCGAAAGTTTTGTTGGAAAATCCTCAAGAGCGATCCGTTTGCGACGAGAGTTTGAGGAAAAGAAGTGCGGGCGACGTCATTGACGTGGGCGGCGGATTGACGAAGAGGCGATGCAGCGAGCGTACAGAAGTCTGGCCGCAGGAGGAGAGGGCTGGTGGTCGTCCAGGCAGGCTCCGAGTTGAGATAAGAAGTGCGGTAGGAGAACAGATCGATGAATTAGTGATGAAAGCGTTAAAAGCGGCGAAAGAGATGCAAGTGATGTGACGCCATCTTAAAAGAAAGTGGTGAAAGCGGTGAAGGATGAAAGTGCTTTCAATGAAGAATCAAGAGCTGGAATTGTTGACACTGTGTTCGAAGGGAGCAGGGTCAGTCTATGATGAAAGTCATGGTTTCTGAGAACGTTTCAAGGAGGGATCTTCAGTGTAATCGATAGAAGAAAAAACGTTGGTCTTGAGGGAAGAATTCATACAGAGCTTCTTCATGGTTGAAGATGAAAGTGAAGGACGAAAGACGAAAGCGGGGAACCAGGGTAACAGCGTGCGTCGCGGACGAGAGCTGGAGGAAAAGAGATGGCTGGCTTTCGCCGAAGCCCTATTTATGGAGGGTCTGCACACGCTTGCGCATGCGCAGATGGGCGGGTGAGCTGGGCGTATCACGTGAATTAAAAATCCTCCAGCGTAAACAGCACTCGGGAACTAAATGCAAATAAATTTACAGGTAGTGGATATTTTCTCGCAGGCAACTAGAAACGGTAGCCTTTATCTTCAGGTTGATGCGTGATTTTTAGATCACAGTGGGACTTTGCTGTCTGATTCTTGCCTTAGTGGTTTGAAGATTTTCTCGTCAAATGAGTGTGAAAACACAGGTGAGACGAGGCGACGACAATCGTGTTTATCTTTGCGGATGACGGCGGAGATGTCTGTTTCTTCTTGAAACTTTACGTTTCTGTCCGTCACACTGTCTGTGTCGCTGACTGCTTTGGTGTTTGGTACAGGGTCTTCAGATGAAGAAGAGTCGGACATGGTGAGTGACTGCAGTGGCGCCTGGTGGTGGAAGGTAGCATCACTGCACATTCAGCGGTTGTAGCGCTGTAGGTAGGATCACAGTGTGGGTTGAAGAGGTATGGACGTAGTATAGGGACAGTGGTGCAGTTATGTGCCTTTTCCCCCTCCCCTTTTTTTTTGTACGACTTGTGCATATTCGTAAAATACAGGGGATTGGAACGTGTGGAGAGGCGACATGCCATGGGTTGACAAAGAAGGGGATGAGGACATAGTCCTGTTGGATGCGTCCCCGTCCATACTTAGGTGCCCTGGGATGGAGTCGGAGTAGAGGATAGGTCCCTAAGAAAGGGGACGGACGACTGAGTCTTCAGAAGATTGATGTGTACTTCTCATGAAAGAGTTGTTGCGTCGGTGAATGAATGCTAGAGTCGAGTCAAGTCGGTCAGTAGTGGGTACCGAACGGAGGTATCTTAGTGGACAGGAAACGGTAGTGATGTAGACATGAAGCGTGGGATGGTTCAGACGTGTGTTGAAGATAGCACACAGTGCAGGGCTGAGAAGGATGAGGACCAGGTTGTGGATTGACAAGAGGCATGAGATGTAACGGGAACGGGTCCCAGGCCGACTGCTTGTCGTGTCAGGACCTCCATTCGAACTGATTGTTGTGTTTGTTTCTCTTTTGTTGTCGTCTCTTTTTTTTTTTTTTTATAAAAACAGAAACAGGAACGGAGCCAACTGCGCATCCGCAGGAAAGTGAGAGATAACAGTGTGTTAGCACTAGGTTTGTCCAAAGGATGCTGAAGGCAAGGAGGTGTGATGACGGACGTGCAGGATACACTGCGGGAATGAACGCGAGTGGTAGTACAGGACGAGTCGAGGGACGCTTTTCCTGGGTGTCCTGTTGATGTAGATGACAGAGCAACGATTCCAGGGAGGGAGACTTTTCGGGAACGAAGAACAGGTGAAGACCTTGTGAGGGACAGAAAGTCCGGAGGTTGGCATCCTAGGACTGTGCAATGGACGTCGACGTTTGGTGAGGACGGTGATTCGTCACAAAACAGGTCAATGAAAACAGGCGAGGGAGGAGAAGCAGGACCTTGTTCTGACACATGATGAAGGGCATCTTGAAAGAGACGCCGTGTAGGTGAAATGGCTGGGTCGCAAAAGAGTCGACGAAATGTCGGGAACGGAACGGGCAAATGAACGGAATATGGTGGATGGAAAGTGGGTAAGAGTCCGTCCGAGGAGCTGAGAGGAACTGTAGTAGCTGGTGAAGGAAAGGATGGAAACGGACGAGAATGCAGACGTCCTCGTATTGCATGACCACCGGGTAGCATGGACGGTCCTCTGGATGGGGGTCCCTGTGAAATGTAGGAGACGCGATCCGGGTCAGGCCGGCCCCTGCGAAAAGCGCCTATAGTTGCCTCAGTTGGAAAGGAGGACAGCAGCGCTGGAAAGATAGTGGATGGTGGATTAAGCGGTTGGCAGATCATTGAGGATCGCTGGATAGGAGAGCGTCCTGATCGGCGGTGTAACACTCGTGGAGACAGATGAATCCTTGTTCGAGGGGTGGACGGATCGGTCCTCCGTCTACCTGCTTCTAAAGTCGGAACAGAGGTTGCCGGGAGCGAAGCTTCAACCTGGAGATCCAGAAGGTCCTTGGCAGTAGAGGGCATCATAGTAACAGCCATCCTATGATCGTAGTCAGTCGAGTAGGATGCGTTCTATGGGATGATGAAGCCAGCTGGTCCTGAGGACCGGCGGATCCGTACAAGAGGATGGAGTGGGAAGAGCTCAAGGCGGTCACGTCGTCGTGAACGCCCTAGGAGAAATGATGCCACCGGACGGCTGCGCTGAGTATATATAGCCAGCCCAATCCTGCGTATGCGCAGTAGTACAAGCCCGGCTGGGAAGCCAACTTTCAAGCATCCATGGGGAATTATTGCTCAAAAGGAGGGAAACGCTATAAAAAACAGGTAATGGATATTTTGTCGGCTATGAAAATATAAATTGCTTTTAAAATTTTAGCAAGCACATACCTTAAAGAACTTTCTGCTTGGTTCACTATAGCCATGTTTTGTACACTAGAGACTGCCGCTTGCCATTCTCCTTTACAAACAGCTCTATTGAAAGCAATAATTTCTTCAGCAAGCATCCAAATGTGACTATGTTGATTATGACTTGGAAATTGTTGCTTAGCGTAATTCAGAATCTCTAGAGCAACATCCAACTCTCCCTATAACAATTTTAACAAAGTAGAATTAGTAATATAACCTCCTCTTACAAAAGTATCAGCGTTACATGCATTTTTTAAAATATATAATCACGTACCAGTTGGTTTTAGAACTAAATAACTAGGATCTATAGGGTGCCAGTAAATTAAACGATCTAAATCTAATGGACAGGTAGTGCTCATCACAACAAACAAACAACTTTTTTGATAAAATGACCTTGTTGATGTCAACTAGGATATTTCAAAACGTTAACAAGAACAACATTTGAAGTACTGTACATCACCCCCCTGGTGTTTACACCATTTCCTGGCATTTATGGGAGAGGATGCTAACATGGTTCTTACAAGTAAAACCCCACTGAATACTCAATACTCGTATTCAAGGAAGTTATTTCAAGTGCAGGGTTGCTAGGTCAGTGTAAGGTTAACTTTACTGAAAGAACAAATGGGAAAGGGGGAGGGGAGTGAACATGGGCCTATGCCAAATCACGAAATTAAAAAAATGTGGACACGGGCGTTTAACACAGACATGGGCAATAATTCACTGAGCTGATCTGTTTGGCGTGAAAGAATGTGTTGGTTATTCCCTACACAACTTGAGCATTACTTGGAATGCACGATAGTTAAATTTAGGTTTACACCATTCTAATTACCACCAAAATGACTAAAAAAAAACAGAATATAACACAAAATCTGCAATATTAGGCCGTGCAAAGTTAATTGTTTGGTTTACAGGTGCGTGCGGGTGCCTTAAATTATTGCGGGTCAAATTTTTTTTATCTCTATCTTGGGTCACCCGCTAAAATTCATATTTTTGCCAAATTTTCACCGTTTTTGACATTCCAGTACACCATGTTCACCGGCTCGAAACAAGCTTTCTAATGGTATTAATTTCAAGCCTATAACTCAAACCACTACGAAGTTATTTGGCAAAAGCAAAAATATTTTAAAGACAAATACCATATTAGCAGAATATTATACTTTTTTAGCTGCCTGCATACTTTTTAGCTTTGAGCTACGTACATGACAAAGAAATGTGGTCAGTTAAATAAAATAAAAATAAAATAAAATGCCTGGTTGCCTGGTGCTTCAATTTTCAACCTTGCCAGTAAATCAAACAATTTTTTTGCATAGCCTTAACAAAAATGAAATATCGGTTTAAAATCTTTTTTGGGATGTAATTTCAGTCCTCTAGCCCTCGGATGGTGGTATCAAGCTTGATGCATTGTTACAAGCAATGTCGCATAGTACCGAAATCGCCGAAACTGGATGATAAAGAATGGCAAACACTCCGGCCACCCTGTTGCCAATCACCTCCAACAGAGACCATGAATATTTAAGAATTCCTCAAAATTTGCTTTGCTGTTATTGTGTGGTCCCACACAATGTCAGATTGAAATAGCGGTAAGAGAGCCATAAAATTTAAAAGCTAAAAGCAGAGTTCGTACACGGCATATGAAACCATTTTCAAGGCTAACTTACAATTTCAAAGTTATAGTTAGCAAAATGACCTAAATTATTCCAACATTTTGCTGGCCTTTCCAATTTAATACTTAATTGAAATTGCTAAAGTGGTTTTCACATTGTATATCATTTACAGCAGCTAGTTCTTTAACTTCTGTTATTCCCATCTTTTTGGTTACTCATTTCTTCCTCCAAGACAAACACACGACTAGTTTGCAGTAGGGCGGTATACCATGGATGGTAAATGACGTAACACTGTGTCCTCTCTCCCATCAACGGACAAGGAAGAAGGAGAAATACAGCGACTTATCCCTTTTTTGTAAGAGACCAGAATCTTCTGATGCCGGTGTTCCCGGTGTCGAGATAGATGGTGGGGCACTATCTCCTCCTGCAGACGTTGTCAGGGTTCAGACAATTTTTTAATTCTCAATATCCCTGATATTTCTAGGTTTTCCAGGTGTTTACACGTATAGCTAATGTTTATATTAATATTTGTACGAAAATAATCCCAACAACCCAGAAAATAGTTGAGTGACTAGTCAAGATGGGACTAAACGCATTTCATCACAGATACTGGCACTAGCCTAAAATTTGGTTTATTGAAGTTACATCTAAAATACTTGGAACGTATTAAAGTTCAAATTAAAATATTTGCTACTAGGCAAGGATAGGATTTTGTTTCGAATCTACTAATTCAATGGAACTTACAGATCGGACACAAAAGACATTTATTAAATTCCCCTGTCTTTTCCCTGATTTTCAAAAAATTCTAGTTTTCCCTGAAATTTCCCTGAGACTTTGGCACCATTTTCATTTTCACTTTGACTTCCCGGTTCTCCAGGTTTTTTCTGAACCATGGTTTGTGACGGCGACAGCGCCATCTTGAATACCGCAGGAACACATTCGCGTTCGACCAATTTATCATCTTTTATTAGCGGAATTGATAATATCACACATTTATTTGCATGCGTAAAAAGTTCGAAACTCATTTTCACTCACTTTCAAAATGCAAATATTAACAACAGCTTGCTAATTTTCGACTGAAATGCTTCAGTCTTCATCAGGCATCCTAAGTATTTGGCTTTTTTACTTCATCAGGCATCCTAGGTATTTGGCTTTTTTACATCTCCCCTACTGGTTTTTTGAACACGGCAACCATTTTGAAAAACATTGTGGCCTCCGGTATTTTCAACGCTACTGCGTTCCTGCTTTTCTCGTTCGCTTGTTTCCAACCACTTGCGCTGGAGCAGGGAATCAAGTTCTTTTCCCATTAGGTGCACAATATGCGGGTTTGATGGCTCTTGGGTGTTCATCAGAGGGACAGAATGTCTTCTGTGGTGTTGGATGGCGATGGATTCTCGGCACCTAAGGTGGGTGTCACTCGCTGTGTTAAGAGCTGATGAGCGTTTTTGTTTTCTCCCATCGAATGCTATGTTCAGTGCCCATCTAATGGAGTGCAATGCTGTTGTCTCTCATTTTATTCCTGGAGTCACTTATGTGTTGGCCAATCCTCATTCTTACTCCTTTTCTCGTTTCACCGATGTCCACAGCACTGCACCCATTGCATGGGACACAATACACATCTTCTCTGGTATTAGTCACATCTTCCATGGTTTGCTCAGCTCTCATTTTCTGCGTTTCTCGTTCAGCAATTTTACTCGCATTTTGAGTTTTTCTGCTTCTCATCAAAAGTGACTTAAGATTCGCGCTCCTCCTAAAGAAGGTGGTAAATCCTTTTTTGGAGATCTTGACCTTATCACTCACTCCTCTCAAATAAGTTCAATCCCACTCTTCTCTTTTGTACCATTTCACTTTTACTTTCTTGTTCTTTCTCATTTTCTTGTTTCTTTGCGATTCCTCTTGCTTTTTTAATTTGCGCATTTAGGAGGCCTCCTGGGTAGCCTAGTTGGATAAATCTTCCTTTTGCTTCCTAAATATGTGGCGTGGCCATTCTTTCGTCAGTGGAGTTTCTGAAGAGACGTGAGAATTCATTCAGGGAGATGGCTTTAAGTTGTTCCTTGGGGTGCCCAGAGGAATATGACATGCCCCTCTGTGAAGCTTTTTTTGCATGCTATGTTTTCCTGAAAGTTCGTGAAAAGCTTCAGAGAAACCTACTGGTGAATAATAGCAAGAGTTGGCCGGAAAAGAACCCGAAATTTCATTCTCACTAGCGTTAAGCTTAACCATAGAACAATAAACAGGAGTTGGCCTAACACTACAATAGCCTAAAACTTGCCTAAAAATTTAAGATTTTAATTTGGTTCATACCCAATTTTCACCACACTCCATTTATTTACGGGCTATGAATAGCTAGTAGCCTAGCACGCCCCCATTACATGACTTTAGGTCGAATCTCTGTCATATCCCCCAAAATCCCCAAATCTCGACCGATGCATGGCCGAGACAGATAGCACAAGGATCCGTTAAAATCACTATTTGCACTTTACAGGTTACAACAAACCTAAAACTCTTCCCGCTGGTAATTTTAGTGAACAAGCATACAAGCACAATTCCCAACGCGAATCTAACAGTCGTGCGCAATTCGAAAATTGCAGAGAACAATTAGCATCGACCTACTATGATGATAACCAAACCGATTGTGTGGATTTAAGATGGCGGAGCATGCTGGGACGGGAGCATGGACGACGCCATCTGGTGGAAGGGCTACGCAAAGCTTCTTTAAATTAAAATAAGTTTTAATTTCGGTATTTGAGCATTAAATAAGTGATTTAAGCTAATACAAAAGAGAATTATTTTTCTGATAGTACTAACCTGTTCTGCAACCATCAATGAAACATTGCTGAGAGCAAGGCATACTCCTTCTCCACTATGATACAATCCTTTACGAGCTGGATCTGATGTATTGAGATGCAGCAGCAGTTGACTTGTCAAATTGGACATGCAACTAAAATCAGTGAATATCAAAATAATTAAACAATATCACTGCTGCAAACTTCACAGTGTGTACTACAACTAATTCTAAAATTGCTTCCAGGAAGAGCTGTCCTCTTACAGGTATTATCAAACAAATAAGCACGCAACTCTTTTCTTTTTAACATTAAATGTTCATTGCATACACGGTATAACAATTTACCAGTTACTAACCTCTTTCCGTACATATGCCACAAAGCTGCTTTTTGAGCATAGCTATTTGACATAAGTTCCAACATTGAATGTTGACAATTCAATATGTCGCTCTTCATCATGAACTCAAAAACCCTGTAATAATAAAACATATTAGTAGCAAAACCAACATTGTACATCATTCACAACTGGCAAGGAATGTGAATATTTATCATACATTTAAAGACGGTCATGCCATATTACAGGCCTATTAATTAACTGGTAGTCGCATGCTCACTAAACTGCAGCACTACAGGCAGACGTGTAGATTAAGGCTGGGCCAGTCTCGATCTTTACCTATATTTGGAGTAAACACATTATACTGTGAGACCGGATAAAGGGAAAAAATTCACAACAACGAAACGCTCAATCTCACAACCACAAAAAACGCCAAAAGAGTGGAGGTGCTATTTCTTTTCAACCCTATAGAAAGCCGACAGCGTCTAATCGAGGAATTCAATATGAATCGGGTCACCCGAAGAAAATCCTTGAGATGGTGACCCAAAATGAATTTCGCAGACTTGTGAGGAACTCCATGTTGGTTAGGGAGGCTATACTACATCTTGAACTTGCGAGGGGTAGATTTATTAACCTGGGCTACCCTCCAGGTTGGTGAATGAGCTGAAGTTGAGGGCCATTGGAATGGAGAAACGCAGTGGAGCGGGTGAAGGGGTACCGGATTCCAGGTGTGAAAGAAAAAGAGCGAGCTTAACCTATATTGATGGAGTGAGTGAAAAGATCCAAGGCATTTTGAAAAAAAGGGTTCGACACATATTTTCTGGCAAGGTGATACGCTTAAAAAGAACCTGTCACAAAATTTCTTTGGTGGGCGTGAGGTGGTGAGGAAAAGAGTAGCGAGCATTCGAAGCAGGAGGAAGAGCTTCGCAAGATCCCTAACACAAGGGAGGGTGTGTATCCTGTTCCGTGCGATGATTGTGACGCCGTTTACATTGGTGAGACATGGAAGGGAATGAGGAATAGTTTGGCAACACACGGCAGATGTTAGGTCTAAAAAGTAGGAAAACGGCATCGCAGTCCACCACATGAGCACGCAGAACAATATTAACTGGGAAAACACACAGACTGATTGTTTTAAACTCGGCCAGGGACAAGCACCTCAGAGGATTGGCATCATTGGCTACCCAAGTACACCTGAGGAGAAATACAGCTTAATGAACATCCAACCCCTTCACTCCCGGGAACCAGTACCTTGTTAAAGCAAACCTCCACGCTAGCCTCGTGAGGGAGTGGAGACGGCCTGAACGATATAAGAGGCCGACGTGCGCACATGTTTTGAAAGTCAACAACAAAGTGCAGGATGTAAACCAAAGGACCAAATTAACCCAAACAAAAGTCTGAGAAGACAGTCGGGAGAAGTTTAATATCTACCTCCAAAATAACTGTTGAAAATTTGCGAAATTGGTATTTTTGGTGGTGAAGAGACTGAGCGTTTCATTGTTGTGGTGATTTTTTTCCGATATCTGTAATATTTACAGAAAGCAGGATCAATAAATCTATCAGTGAGATACCAAACCAAAGATACTTTCGCTTTTTTTCCATCGATTTTGACGTGTGAATACACTATTTCGAAGCTTTTTTTTTTGCCATCTTTCCAATGGTCAACCACAAGTTGTTATTTCTTACTGTTTAGAAGTTACAAGGCAACATGCTAAGATTACAGGGGGTTTGTGCTTTAAAAAATCGCATTTATAAGGCACTGCAAGCCTCTCATTAGTCATTAGAAACTTCAAATTAATACGTTGATCATTACACACAGGGTGGTTTTTATTTAATTTCTTTTTAGCACAAGTTGGGTAGTATCCGGAGGTCGATTGATTTTAAAGTTTTGTTTGTACTGGCTTAACTTTGTGTTACCAAGCCAATGGCAATTGGTCCAGTCTTTGTATTAAAATCTGTTTTCATCATGAAAGTGATTTTAGCATACATAGTATTATTTTACGTCCATTTCCTACTATTTGCAAAATACTAACCTTCAGTACTGTGTGCTAAAATTGCTTGTTTTGTGCTTTTCATTGCTCAAATAAAAATAAACTTAATTTTGTCCCATTATTAATACTTCTCAAAGATTCATATTCCCCAAATTACAAGTTTCACAACAAATGCAGTTATGTTCGCATGGACTTGTTAAGTGAACAGATATGGGAAACAAAGTTTGAGAATAAAGAAATCTCCCGTGCCTTTATATTTCCCCCACAACTTCAGAACGGTAAGAGCTACGAACTCGTGGCTTGGACCATCAGAAAGCTAGCGAAAAAACTTTCAAAATGGTGTATTCAAACATCAAAATCTGTTAACTAGACATGAAAATGTGTTCAGTTCGGTACTTTTCTTTTGAAACGCCGAACACCGAACTGAACCGAAGACCCTCTGTTCGGCTATACTCGGTTCGGTATAGCCTTAATTATTATTACTATTATAGTTCCATTTTATTGTCAGGTTCTTACACTCTGCAAAGGAACTTTGTAACCATTTCCCTTTTCTGTATAAAAAATGTGTTGGAAAGAACCATTTTTTGGCGCACTAGGTTGTTTGTTATAAAATGAGCCTACTGTATAAGCTCATGTCTTTACTTATAGCTTGTGGTAAGACACATAAAATAAAGAAGGGTCTGGGTGTGTTAGGCTACCACTGCCATGTTAGAAACCATGCCTAATGAGTTCTGTGCCCAGGATTTGTACACTTTTCAGTCAAAAATGTTTAAAACCTTTCCCTCATGTTATTCAGATTAAGGCCACTTTTTTTTTTTTTCAAATCCTAGGACTTTCCTATTCTGAAGGTGCAGTACGAATCATGTGTCTCTTAAATTTGCGTTTCGATACAACCAATTTATATGCCACAAAGCATGGCTCCATCAAAGCAATTAAACTTACTGTGAGGGTTGAGAAGAAAGAAGAGCCTTGTGTTGGGTAAATGCTTGCACTCCAAGTGAAGTCAGGTACGATAAATTTAAGTCTCCTGTCTTTGTTATTGACCTTTCCAATAAAGCTTCTCTTCTATCTTTTTCTAACCGATATAACCACCCCTGGAACACAATGTGAGATTAAACAACCATAGAAAAATCACTCAATTGTTTTATACGAGTGCAGGAAACAAAAAAGCACAACAGTGAAAATTGTACACTAAAATACCGTAAATCATGTATATGGTTAATTTGGCAAAAATAAAAGGATGGTGGTAACTAAGATAACCCACTTTATGCTCTTACTTCTGGCCAGAGAGAGTGTTTACTCCACCATGGAAGGAAAAGTCGTAGTTTAAGCGATCTAGATCAACCTAGAAAAACACAATGCCCAAATTCTCACTTTATTCACAAATTTGGTTTGAAAAATGGAGTACATTGTACTCGCATTTGGTCAGGCTGTTAATTTCACATTAACTCAATTAGATATACACTACTCACCGACATTTTTTTGTCATCTACAGGTTTTACATTTAGGCTAATATGTTTAGGCCTATTTAGTTTTTTGTTTCTTTGCAGTATTTGTAAAGTAGCCCACAATCAGCTTGGTCCTTTTTTTTTAAAAATAATTTTCTGTTTTTCCCTAGTCTTGACAATTTGTTCACTAGAATCATCCAGTTGCTTCTGAGCTGCCTCCACCATAATTTGCGCAACAGTAATGTCTTTGATGGATTTCCTTTACACGGCTACTTTTGAGTTTTTCGTTGGCTTCTTTCAGAAGGGCTTTTCCAGCATCCAGTTGGAATGCAACAAACACTGCGGAGACACAATCGTGTAGCAGACGTCTTACGGCTTCTCCCAAAAAAATCCAGGAAAATAGGAAATATAGGATTTTTTCACCAAATATAGGAAAATATAGGAATCTCTAGAAAATATAGGAAAATATAGGGAGCTGTGCACCATGCACTCCTCAAAATCCAACATACACTACAATTTACAGTTAAAAATGAAGATTCTCCCAGAGAACTTGTTCTCGCCAGGAGAATCTAAGTTCTCTGAGAGGAATCCGACGAAACTGTGTTACAACATTGGGATCCTTCCCTATGCCTACGGCGCTTTTTTACCTCATTAACGCAGTCATTTATGCAAAATATTGCGTCACTTCCGCCTCTATCCCGCTTCCCCCTACCCTGTCCGCGTCCACTCACTCTTTTCTTGCTGTGAACGCACGATTCCATGCAGGGAGGCGGGCGGGCCCTGTTTTGTAACACAGTTTCGTCGGATTCCTCTCAGAGAACTTAGATTCTCCTGGCGAGAACAAGTTCTCTGGGAGAATCTTCATTTCTCCTTCGTAGAATCCTCCTCACTGTGTTACAACATTGGGATAGATTAGGAAGCAGTGCACACCTCGGAATCGCTCCGAATATGGCTGTGGTGACCTTGGTCCCACTTAATAATCAACCAGTACCTACACCCCAGACTACCCAGGGACCCCACTCATCCGCCACCTCGGCGTCCAAGTACGGGTCCCAGAGAAGGGCCCCTGCGCTCTTCAAGGGATAAGGTCCCTCCCTGGCGCAGGCCAACAGCCGGACGAACCAGGCTGCACACTGCCAGTCCGGTGTCACTAGTACTGCCCACTCAACTCGATCCACGATGAGTTTGTCTACGCAACGTCCAATTAAAGGACACGAGGGAAAAAGATACGGAAAGAACGGGCCCCAGTTCACACTGAACGCATCCACAAACTCTGCCCCTGGGCAGCGTCCCCACGACCCAAATCGCTGCAATTGGGCCGTCGCCTCCGATGCGAATACGTCCACGTCTGGCGTCCCAAACCACCTACAAATCTTCTGGAACACCGCAGTACACAATCGGAAGTCAAATCTGTCCCAGAAATTTCGAGACAGCCCATCCGCTGTCACATTCAACTTCCCCGGCACAAATGCCGCCTGTACCACACAATCCAACTGACTTCTACGCTGCTCTAGGCAACGGACCATGGTATTTAGCATCTGGGACTTTGTCCCCCCTTGATGATTCACATATGCCACGGCCACTACATTATCCGAAAGGATTCGCACGACCCGTCCCCTGACCAGGTCTCCAAAAACGTTTAGCGCTTTAAGCATAGCCAATAATTCCCTTGCATTTATATGCAAGGCAGCCTCCCTGGGCTGCCACCTCCCCTGCGCTTGCGAATCCCCAGTGGCTGCTCCCCAGCCCATGTCTGACGCGTCCGTTGTCACCACTACTGTGGCCTCCACCGAGACCCACGCTTTTGCTACCACTGAGCGACCCAGAGCCTTCGCCCACCAGTCCAAATCTTCGCAAGAACCGCGCGAGAGGCTTCCTCCGTGCACTCCCGCACGACACCAGGTCACCAGGTCATGTTGCCACCAACGTGTGTGCAACTTGCCGTTCTCCACGGCACACAACAAACTTTCTGCCAGCCCCAACAACCGTTGAAGCTCCTTAACAACCGTGACCGGGTCTTGTTGCAGCCTCGCAACCACGCATACCATACCAGCCTGCTTCTCAGGCGGCAGCACAAAACGGCCCGACTCTAGATCCAACATCATTCCCAAAAATCGCAACGCCTGCGACGGTACCAGCACACTCTTTTCGTAATTTACGAAAAATCCCAACTTCCGCAAGGTTTCCAACACTCTCCGCACATCCCGCCGCACACTTGCTGCGGACGGGCCTACTACTGCAAAATCATCCAGGTAAATGAAAATTAACACACCGGCCCGGCGCAAGAAGCGCCTCACCACTGACATAAGCTTCATAAAAGTACCCGGGGCTGAAGCCAACCCAAATGGCAGCACACAAAAACGGTAAAGACAACCTTGCCAGGAAAACATTAACAACCGTCATGCACCGTCCTTTATTGCCACTGCATAGTATGCTTGAGACAGATCTATGGTAGCCATCCACCACCCTGGTTGTAAATGTTCTACCACCCTTGGTAGTGTATCCAAGTAGCACTTCCGTACAACTACAAACTCATTCAAGCCTTTCAGGTTCAAAATTATCCTGATCGATCCGTCCGGCTTTGCCACTGAAAATATTGGCGACACAAATCCCACACTTCCGTTTTTCACTCTCTTAATTACACCTTGAGCTAACATCTCGCTCAATTTCGGGGCAATCTCCTTCGCATCGTCAAACAACGGCGGCCTCGCCGAAACCGCCCTCAGCGGTGGCGTATTTCCCAACTCTAGACCAGCACCGTCTACAATATCCAACACCGCCGGCGACGCCCCAATGGCCGCCCACTCTGCCCTATGGCCTCTCAAACTTCCAGCACGCCATGTGCTCATCATTTTCAAGCTCTGTTCCAGCGCTTGTTTTCCAACAATCCAACCGCACACACAACAAAACTCATCTACTCCCGCTCGGTATCGCCGATGCCTTACACACCCCAGTGTTTCGCATCGTCCAAAAAAAAAAAAAAATTTTAAAACCGAGCCATTCGTACTTTCTTATTACCAACACCAACTACTTTTTCCACCGTCCGCCACTCGCGGCTCCCGCCGGTTCGGTCAGCTACCGACTCCGACAATGGGTTTCACATATGAACTCCCAACCACACCTTCTCCTTCAAATTCCGTCACACAAACCAAAAACAAATACTACGAACCTGACAATCCGCATTAAACCACTGCCGCCACGTTCTCAAGAAGCAATTATATCCACGTGCGGACGTACTCGGCCGGCCTAACAGGCCGCCACGTTTTTCGTTCCCACAAATTCTGCCGTTACCATGCCGGCCGCCATCTTAATACTCTCCAACCAGTATCGATAGAAATACTCACCACCAATCGCGTAGCCTCGTAGCCACGCTGCTTTGCTTGGAAAGATGGCGCACCTCAGTTCAACTGCGAAAACGATCTTTCGAAAAGAATTCCCCTTAGTAATTCAACAATCTTAGCTTAAGAATGTCTGACTGCACGCGCCAGCGGCAAGAAAAAGAGTGAGTGGACGCGGACAGGGTAGGGGGAAGCGGGATAGAGGCGGAAGTGACGCAATATTTTGCATAAATGACTGCGTTAATGAGGTAAAAAAGCGCCGTAGGCATAGGGAAGGATCCCAATGTTGTAACACAGTGAGGAGGATTCTACGAAGGAGAACTAATTTTTACCTACACAAACCTTCGTGGGGTGTTACTCCATCATGGAAAAGTCTATGATTATGCAATCATTCACATATGTACTGTGAATTCAGTCTTGCAAAAAGCAATGCCTTTGTTCTCATTTAATCACAAATTTAGTTTATTAGATTGTCACTCGTACAAAATAATTCACAGTACAGTTAAAACCAATCTCTAATCACACAAATCGTCGTAACTACAGGATTGGAGGCGATTGCATGCTGAAACACAACAAAAGCGCTTATGCGACCGTTGTATTCGTAAGTTGGTGTGAAGCTAGCATAATGTTTCGCCCAGAGCGAGAGTTATCCACGCCGGAAGTTGGCATGGATAATGCAGGGAATTCCCGACTATGAAATGTTTAGGATGAAAAATGATGATTCTACCAGAGAACTTGTTCTCACAGGAGAATCTAAGTTCTCCGCGTAGAATCTGACGAAAGTGTGTTACAAATGGGGTGCATCACTTGACGCGGCACATTTGAACTCTCTAATTAGCATCTAATTAAACCTTAATTAATGCAAAACTTATGTCACTTTCAGTGTCCCTAACGCTTCCTATTCATTCTAAGTATTTTGCAGCTGGAGAACACCTCAGTGCCAGCGAGGTGGGGTAAAAAAACCAACTGTAACACAGTTTCATCGGCTTCTACTAGGAGAACTCAAGATTCTCCTACGAGAACAAGTTCTCTGGTAGAATGATCATTTCTCCTTCGCAGAATCCTACTCACTGTCTTACAAATGGGATAGATTTCACCATGTGGCATTGCGAGCCTACCAGCGTGACTATGCCCGCCCATTAACCCTGCTATATGATGGTATACCACAAAATAAGCAAACCTGAACCTAGGACTGCTGCCCTCCAACAGGGGCGATCCGCCTAATCCCGGTACCAGGTCTCCAAGACCATGCGTGGCCTAGACAGGCGACGCCTAGTCCAATGCTCCAGGAAAACTCACGGCCTGTGTCGCCACTCTAAGTCCAGACCCCCAACGTAGCTACGGGCTGACCAGCGAGAAATGGGTTGGAATATAACAAAAAACTACCCCGCAGAACGACGCAATACCGCCATCCAATGAACAACTATCAAACGTAACGAATAGTGACAAGGGTCGTATCAACCTGCACCAGAAAAACAAGCAACCCAATTGGTGTCCAACTTCGAAGATAGACCCAGGTGAGCCAACTCACTAGCCGGGAACCCTGTCACCATTCGCCTGAAACCTGAAGGCCGTTCCCAATTTAAAATTACGAGACACTGACGACTGCCTACCATTGTAACCCGTTATAAGGCAACGCTGCCAAAGTTTCCAATCGAGATTGTAACGTGTGTTCGATGTAGAAGCCTTAGGTAGTTAAACCTTATTTAATGCGAAATAATCATGACGAGATTTGGGTTACATTATTACGTTCTTTCTCCACACAAGAATCAACGGGAATAGAACACTGGGCTCAAGCCCTTGACTTTTATACGCTCCGGTCGGATCCAGAGCTCCACCGGACAACCAATCAGCTCGTGAGTTCGTTAACCAATCCAGTTCTTGGTTACAAAGTTTTTACCAATCGTGGCCAACAATACTTGGTCACGTTCTCCTGCACGTCCGCTCATGGTTTTGGCACAAAACCTAAAAGTCCTTGCCGTTGCACAAGTGATTTTGGCACCAACAAAAGTCAACCACAACACAACAGCACACAGGTAGGTACGAAGGTGAGCCAATGTCCGTTACACCCCCATACTTCAAGTACTTTTTTGGGAAAAAAAAGGTCTGGAAAGCACAAGTCCAATGGGAAAATCAGGAAAGCACAAGTCAAATTAGGAAGCACACACATCAGTTGCAATACAGTGGCTTTGCTTTTTTTTTTTGTACTCTCCCCCTTACACAAAATGTCGGCTTAGAGTATCAGCATTGGAATTTTTCTTCCCAGCTTTATGACAGATATCAAATTCATAATCTTGGAGTGCTAGCGACCAACGGAGTAGCCTACCATTCTTTGTACCTTGATTTCTTAACCATACAAGAGGAATGTGATCAGTTAGAATTAAAAATCTTGAGCCTACAATGTAATGTTTGAGTTTATGGATCGCCCACACCACACAACAACATTCTTTCTCAATTGTACTGTATGCAAGCTCTCGTTTCTTTCAAGGAAATTTTTCAAGGAAAGAAACAAGACTGGATGCTCATTGCCGTCATTGTCTTCCTGGCACAAAATCGCTCCCATACCTCTGTCACTCGCGTCCGTTTGAATAAAAAATATCTTAGAATAATCCGGTGAATGTAATACCGGTTTCTTAGTGATTGTGGCCTTAAGAGCCTGAAACGCGTGTTCACACGCATCATCCCAATCTACCTTTGTAGATTCGGATGCGTTCAATTTGTCAGGAAAAAGGAAAATCGGAAACAAGCCAACAGCGGAAACAATACACTAGAAATAACGTAGTTCAGTAAGCCACCTTTATGCACTTACGTTTCGTCGGAGTGGCATGACCCGGATTCGAACCGGCTACCCAGTTCGCCCCCAGATCACTTGCATAGCGCCTTAGTCGCTATGGCCACATCCTCAACTGGCATAAAGATAACTCACTGGACCCGTTATTAAGGTCACAACCGTGACCAGGGCTCCATTCGACCGAAAGTCACTCGGCCAAAGACAATGGAGAGGGAAGACAAATCATACACTCAAACGGCTCAATATTTGTCAGTCATAGGACTAGCAAGCTGAGAAAAGTTAGGTATGTAATGTTGGTAATAGCCTACTAAACCTAACTTTAACATTCTAACTCTACTTCAATGAGTTGTTTTTGTCTTGGTGAGTAACGGTGCAATGTTGCCTGTTTAATTGGTTCACCTGTTAACGCTAAATCAAATTCAATTAAGTTTGTTCTCCCTGGAGTTAACGAAAATACCCTTGGTACTTGACTAAATACTTGTTTTAGTTCCTCATCATTTGTGGGGTTATGGTACCTAAGCTTTTAGCCATGCTAATGACTTCTTCTGGACTCAAATACTCAGTTTTCCCTTCCCAGATTGGGGTTTCCTCAATTTCTTCAGGTGCTAATATGACATTTACTGTGTCAATTGCATGGAAGTAAGGATTTAGCATATTCACATGATAAATTGCTAATTTAGTTTTGGCATAATTTAAAGCTATTTGGTAATTTACTTCTCCCAGTTTTTTTACTATCGTAAATGGCCCTTTCCAAAATACCTCAAGTTTGTGTTTCCTGTAAGTTTTGAGTACTAATACCTCATCTCCCTCCTTATACTGCGGGCCCCTTTATATCACGGGCCCCTTTATCATACTACTTTTTTGCTTTGGTTTGAGCTTTAAGTGTTGCCTCTTCTGCTAATGCCCTACTGTTTTGAAACCTATTTAGCAAGTTATACACATGTTCAACTACTGTAACATTTACATCTTCATCCTCCCACCTACCTTTAAGTAACTGTAATGGTCCCCTAATGTTGCTACCATACACTAGTTCCGACGGTGTGAATTTAGTGGTTTCATGCACTGAACTACGAATAGCAAAGCAAACACTGCTCCCAATCATTTGAATTTTCCAAACACAAAGCTCTTAAAATGTCTTTTAAATTCCTGTGAACTCGTTCTACAGAGTTTGACTGAGGCCTATGAGGAGAACTATGCACAATCTCAATCCCACATTTCTCTAGGAAATAAGTTGTCAGTTGTGAAACAAAAATGCTGCATTGGTCTGACTGGATCGTTACCGGAAAGCCTATTCGAAAAAAAACTTTTAAAAGTTCATCTACAATAGTTTCAGAGTTAGCTACCTTTAAAGCTACTGCTTCTGGAAATTTTGTCGCGGGGCATAACATTGTTAGAATATACCTGAACCCTTGCTGTGTTGGTTTCATTGGTCCTACTACATCAATTATTAAGCGTTTGAACGGTGTACTTATTATGGGAACCTTTACCAATGGCACTTTAGTTACAACACGAGTTTTGCCTATGCGCTGACATGTATCACATTGTTTGACCGCCTGTTCAACTTGTTTACATATCCCAGGCCAGTAAAAGTGCTGCTGAATTCTTTCCACAGTTTTCATTTTACCTAGGTGTCCCGACCACCCATTTGAATGAGCTACATCAATTACCTGATTTCAGGGAATGACCATCTGTTCAAAAACACAGTCCGTATTGCGCTGTTCCCACTGTCTGTACAATATTCCCTTCCTTACAAAAAATTCTGTTGAAGGATATTTACTCCCCAGAACTGCCTTCCAACATCCTTCTAAGCTCTCATCTATTTTCTGAGTTTCAATTAACTCCACTGTGAATGTCCTAACTAAACTGGTATAATCTGCAGTCAAGGGTGATAGCACACTGCTAATCTTAGCTGCACCATCTATATTTACTTTGGCTTTGGCCCCTAGCTTAGTTAAATCTGGATCCTTACCTACAGATTTTACTTTAACCTTAACTTCAGAAGAATCTGCTAGCCCACTGCTGCTTTTCTGCGTTCCCCTAGCAACATTTTCAAGCTCATCAAGTTTTGTACCTTCCATTTTACCCTCTTCCTTTAGCTTACCTTCATGAAGCTGTTTGGCCTTTGCCCTAGTAATAACATTACACAATTCTGACTGCTCCTCATCATTCTTGTTCTGAATGCCATGAATTGTTTTGTCAGTTAAAATACAATCAAAATTTCCTGGAACATAGGGTGAAACTGCTGCCCTAACTTTTACTTTACCACTTGGGAATCCTATCTCCATAACTGCTACTGGTAATTCTGCTGGATTGGGGAATAATACTGTACTCAACTGAATGAATTCCCCTGTTAGATTTGCTGGATCTACCAGTTTGCTAGCAAAAACATTTAGTGTTGCCCCAGTGTCTTGCAAAACTCTTAACTGTTTACCTTCCAAATCATAACCTGCTATTATGTTATGGTCCAATTCAAAAAATGTACGTTTACCACGGGTCACGCATAAATTTACTGAAGCTGTACTACGTTTACTTGGGCAATTTTTGACGAGATGAGAAGAATCACCACACTCAAAACACGATCGTTTAGCCTCAAACTGCTTAGAATTACCATTTGTAGTTCTAAAACCATGTTGACCTCCATCCCCATTTGTACTTTGCCTATTCTAGATCACATTCAACCAACAAGTATTTGGGCTAGGTCCCACACTGACCTTATGTGTACTGCAGCTGCTGCAGCCTGCTTGGAAGCAACAGCAGATCAGGACTGCACTGGTGAAATGGCAGTTAAAAAAGTTAGAAGACGCCTCTATGCTACTTCGAAAGGCTGCTGATTGCTCCTCCGAGGCGATTCATTGGCAAACACGAGGTGTAGTGAATAGCATGCATCATTGCTGCGATGCATTGCTCGCATCCGCCATTGGTTACACTTAACAAAGATTCAAGCGTTGCACACCTTACCTTTCCATAAAGCCACTGCACTCTTCAAGGGAGAAGTTTAGGTTTAAAGGATGCACTATCCCTGAGCTCGAAGCAGAAACAAAATTCCTTCTCAGTCTTCATAGCCAAAGAAGAAGCCTCAACAACTGCAGAAAGGAAAATGGGATCACTTCAAGAACAGGCCGACCTTTCATGGTTCCAACTGCCAAGGGGTCGTGGAAGAGACTAAGGCTCCCAGCGACAAGATGAAAGAACCCGAGTGCAACACGCCCTCCCCCCCCCCCCCCGCAAATCTCCCCCAGCATTACTAAAGAGACATTCCTCTTTGGTTGTCGGTTAGTGGCCGCCTACAGCAACACGCGGAAGCATGGCTACCAGCGAACGAGCAGTGGCTCGTTTGTGATCTCGCACAGCTTCCAGCCAAGTTCAGAAAACTTCTGATCTGTGGGACAAGCTCCAACTCCAAATCCGTTATTATTACTGGCCGAAATGGAAGAGGAAACTGCCTCATCTTCAATTTGACAATTTTCACCAAATTCATCAAGAATTTAAGCTTCAAGATAGAGACTTTTGACTCGATTAGAAACACAGTCAAGACAGGAAATGCACCCTTTCAAAAGACCTGCACGATGCTTATCTACACATACCACTTCACCCAAGCGTCTTTCATCTCTTTCGTTTCGTAGAAAACAACTAGGTCTATCACTTCAAAGTTCTACCCTTTGGGGTGACAACAGCTCCAAGAATCTTCACTTCCATTACTAGACCAATCCTTGCGACTACTCACTCAGGAATTATCAGGAGTCATGCCTACCTGGACGACGGGCTCATCCAAAACAAAGACTACAGAAAGATTCTCATCGATTTACAGAAGACAGCAGAGCTACTGTTCCGCCGGAGGGTCGGAATTAGCCTAAGCAAGTCTCTTAAGACAACGACGCCTCTTCCTGGGCACTCTGATCAACCAGATAGTGATTTCCATCAAGGAGGGAGTCGTTAACTTGCTAAATGCTAATCCATCATAACTTTTTGATGAGAACACTTTGCAGAACCATCGGCCTCCTGGATGCAGATGCTGATCTAGTCCCATAACGCCAGTGGAGGATTCGCCCCTTATATTGGCACAGGAAGCCCCACTAGCAATTGGGACAAAATCAACACCAAAACTGGATTTGGATGTCTCCCAAGTTCCCCATAACAGACGTCCTTTGGTGGTGCGACCCCAAAAACGCTGCAACTGGAGTCCTCATTCAAGAAGTGAACCCGAAGGAGACCCTCTTCACTGATGTCTCAAGCTCCGGATGGGGCGCCCACATCTCTACGGCCACCACTTCGGGGATTTGGATCCAGGAGGAATGCAAGCACCATATAAATACCCTGGCGCTTCGTGTCATGCTTCACGTTTTGGACCATTGAAAAGGTAAGACAAGTACATACCAACAGCACCACTGCTGTGAACAAGGGAGGAGACATGAATTCCAAGAAACTCCTTCTTCAAGTATATCTAATCTTTCTCCAAACCATCCATTGGATATAAAGATCACCTCGCTTGATATTCCAGGGAGCCGGAACGTCTTGACAGACCAGCTATCAAGACCCTGAAACACCATCAGCGTGTCAAAAGGTCTTCACTCCTTACAGAACTTCCATGATTGATTTATTTGCCACCAGCCAGATCCATAGTATTCCAAACTACACGGACAATGGATGCTCCGACAGAGTTATGGACGAAAATGTTCGCCCTTATCTTCCCTCCTCATGTCCCTCTCAAAGTAAACAAAGCCATTTTGCTGTATGTCCTTCAACCACTAATTTTGGAGATCACAAAGATGGAAGGAACATCAATCCTAATCATTCAGGATTGGCCAGCACTACTGTGGTTCGTCCCCCTTTTGGAGTTTATGACTGAATACCCCAGTAACTGTTCCATGGAGGAGAATCTGCTCACCCAGAATAAAAGAGGGATTGTACACCAAGCATTTCTAATCTAAAACTTCACTCCTGGCTACTATCCTCCTATTCTTCTAAGAGGATGGAATTTCGAAGTAATCTGCCAATCACATTGTCTGCAGTCTTCGGGGAAGCACCCGCAAGATCTACGAGTGCTAGTGGATTTGATGGCTTCGTTGGTGCAGTGGAAACTAAACTGAAAACCTAGCTCCTAACGGATTAGCGTACTATTGGATTCTTCAATCACCTCTTTTATTCTGGGATGAATACATCCGCAATCAAGGTATTTCGTTCCCCCATTATTTAAGTTAGTACTTAAACTGACAGACTTACTTTAGAAGATTTCAGAATTACAAGCCTTATTAAAGCTTTCAGGCTGTAGAGATATGTTACAAGAAAGAAAAATCTTCCCTCAACGCAATTTATATCTGGTTCTATCCAGTCTCCATGGAATCGTACGAGTCTCTTCAACAAGCATCTTCAGTAGTTCTTTTTCTTCTTTCCCTGGTGTCCTGCAAACGATGTAGTGAACTTCAAGCACTTAACAAGGATGAAACCAATCTTATATTTCGCTCACATTCAATTCTGTGAGGCTACTGGCATGAGCCTCAACTGAGCAAAGACACAGCTAACAACTGAAGCTTCTCAATTGTTCACTATTCTGGCATATGTCTTATAGCTGGGGATGCAGATGAAAGAGGCAAATGCCCTGTAACTCAAAACTCAAAGTTTTCACTTGGATGCCACTAAGGCACCAACGATACACAGACCCCTTTCTCCTCTTCTGGTCCAGCACTAGATTAACAACACCGGCTATGTTAGCAGCTTCGATTCTCTTAAGTAATAATAATAATAATAATAATAATAAACTTTATTTCATCCAGTTGAGGGTATACAACAGCACAAAAAAAATACAAAAACACAGAACAAGAAACGTTTGACTGGAGAAAATCACAGTAAACTGTAATAATTCTTAGTGAACCAATCCAAGTAGCGTTTGAGATCTGTCCTTGAGAAGACACCCAAGTCTGCAGTATTGAGCATGAGCTCGTCTAAAGTAGTACGATATCGATCTTGCAGCCGACCAACCCTTCCCACCGAAGATGTCATAACTGCGGCAACAAGTCTGTTATCATGCGTAAGCAGATTTCGATACCACTGCACGAAGTGCCCACCAACACGACCTCAAACGGTGACACTACTGCTGCAATACAACTGGCATGGCTAAGCGAAAAACGAGGGACTCCAAGAAATCTCTTAACACTGTTATGATAAAACGTCTTAAGAGTGCCAAGGGCTTTCCTGGTATACCTCAACCACAGCGGATCACCATACAGAGCACAACATGATGAGAACAGCTTTGCGAACACATGCACATCAACATTCTTAAACTTGCTGTACAAACTGTTAAAGGATCTCAAAAAACTACGCTGGCAACGCTGAATATCCAAATCATCATGAAGAGAATCAGTGATGATATGTCCAAGATATTTAAAATCAAACACTCGTGACAGTTCAGTTCCACTAATGGAGACAGGTGCAACAATGTCACCTCTAGCACATCCATGAGCAATAAAGAAACACTTTCTAACATTAAAAAGCATAGAATTGCCGGCAGCCCACTCAGTGCAAATGTCAAGCAGTGATTGTAGTCCAGCTCGAGAGGGAGCAAAGATAATAAGGCCATCTGCATAGGCAATGCAATTAACGTTCAATCCTCCAATCCAGCAACCAGGCAAGGCCAAGCTCACATCACACAAAAGATCATCAATGTACAATGTAAACAGAGCAGGCGAAAGGAGCCCCCCCTGTCTCACACCCCTACAAACAGTAAATGGCTCAGACAAGTGGCCGTCCCACTTAACAACAGCGGATTGATTCAAATACCAAAAAGCAATAACTTTTACCATGTGGGCTGGTGCCCCTCTACCAGCAAGCTTAGCAAAGAGTTTATCAAAGTCGACCCGATCAAAGGCTTTAGACAGATCCAGCGAGGCAGAATACACTTTGCTTCCTCTGTCCAGGTAGTACCGAACAGACTCTTTGTAAACAAAGGTTGCGTCAGTAGTGGAGTGAGCTTGCTTGAACCCAAACTGAGTCACTTCAGTAGCTAGAAAAGGCTTAAGTCTTTTGATCAGTAACAACTCGATAATCTTTGAGAAGGACGTCGCCACGGCAATCCCTCTGTAATTATCAGAAGAACCTAAATTACCAGCCTTATTCTTGACCACAGGGCTAATTACTGTATTAATAAGCTGGTCCGGTAAAAAGGTATGCTTAATACATTCATTAACAAAAGAAGTAAACCATTGCACAGTACGTGGGCAAAACATTCTGAACAGCTCAGCATTAATACCATCAGCACCTGCTGCCTTCCCAACAGCTAGGGAGTCAATAGCATTTTTAACATCACATGTGGAAAACTCAATAAATTGGTCATCCCCACTCCAATTTTCCCCAAGCATGTCGCGCCAATTGACAGAATTAGCATCACGACCACCAGAAAAAAGTTTCTCATATTGAGTCTTCCAGTGACCAGCAATACTGTCTGCACCTCTAACTTTGTCAATCTCATTCACACATGCAGCCCAGGAACGCCTCTCTCTATTGGCAAGTTTCCAGAACGCTTTAGGTGATTTACAACTTTGGCTCATTTTTTCAGTCTTAATGCTAGTCTCCCTAGCTCTGCAGCGTCGTAGCGCCTTCCTAAACAGATACCGTTTCTGTCGCATTGTTTCCTCCTCCGGTCCAGTAGTAGGCTTTCCTGCAACCTTCCAAGCATTAAAGGCTTCCATAGAAGCCTGGTAGAAAGGCCGAACTTCATTATTCCAACCAGGGACGATTCGAGATTTCGAAACAAACTGTTTATCAGCGTAAGGCAGGTACTCACGAGAAATAGAAGTAATTAGCTTCATGACCTTGTCATACACTTTCTCCAGTGCACATCTATGGGCATAGGAGGAGCATCCAAGTTTACAGGAACAGGTGCTAAATTCCTCCATGTGCAGCGAGCTTGCCAGAGCATCTGCAAACCTAACACGATGCAAATCCGTAACTTTGTCCCAGCAAATATTAAACCCTGATGCAGCGTTTGGCTTATCTGCGGCAGGAACACAAGGCGTAGTCAAGACAGAGAGTTTGTACACAACACTAACTGGCATATGGTCATAGCTAGCCATCCGATCCAACACCTTCATCTGCATAACAACATCGTGAGCAGCACTGTTTGAGATAACATGATCAAGCCATGAGGTAGTAGAATGTGCCGGACTAACAAAAGTAAAAGAGTGAGCATCAAGCAAGGCAACATCAGAAAAAATCAGTTCATAGTCATCGCGGAGAGATTCAAGTTCCTCACAAAATTTGGTAATCCTACCACTATTTGGAGCAATAGGCTTATTAATCTCAGCATTAAAATCCCCCATAATCGTGAGATAAGAAAATTCATAAGTTTCAATGAGACTGGCAAGGGATGCAGTATAAAAAATATAGTCTTCAAGACTAACATCGTCTATATTGTCTGTTGGCATATATACATTGACAATGACAAATTTGCCATCACCCGGCATAAGAGTAGCCAACATACAACGCTTATTTACTTTGACAGTGTTAATAGCAGAGAAGAAACACTTACGCCACAAAATAGCAATACCGCCATATGGCCGGCCATGAAGAATTTTCTGAGTGGTGTCAATAGATGATGATCCATCACCCCTAAAGTCCTTATGAATATTATTTAGCATAGGTAACTCATCCTCCATCAACCACGTTTCCTGCAGCAGAACAATATCATGAGAGTCACACAATCTTTGGACAATGTCAACAGAGCGCTAAAGAGACCCACAATTATAGGTCACAATACGAAGGCCTGCCATCATAAGTTGTTTCTGGTGTTTACCGGCCTGGTCTGCCCTTGGCCGAATCGATTACTCTGTCGCTTCTGATGTTGAACAAAAGGTCTGATGTAGACTCCCACCGGCCATAGTTCTGGGCTCATCACAGATTGTTTCATTTCCAAAGGGAGAACCAAATGAAATGCTTTATACCCATATTTTTCTGCTTCCGGCAAGTCAATGATGCTGTTAACTGTAAGCAGATGATTTTTCTTTTTTAAATGATCTTTGATTGTGGCGTCTGTAGTTGATGCCGAACAGTGGCCAACGTAGAGATGAAATTTAGGGGGAGCAGCAGAAAAAGCATTAGCTGTCTCAGCTGATACTGACACCTCGTCAGTTCCAACAACTGGCTTCCTCCTTCTCCAACGCTTCTTCTGCACTGGCCCCTGCCATGCTTTATCATCTAAGTCACTAACATTTATTCCAGTTTCAATAGGGCTGCTAGAGTTCGTGTCAGAATCATGGGCGTCATTAAAAGGCACCATGGTGTTCTGGCGACTGCTATCAACCTTTTTTGGCACTGGTTTTTCTTTTTTCGGATTACTCCTTGCTTTGTCGTCTGCTTTAGCCTTGTCCGCAAAAGTTACAGACGTATCACTAGAGATCAGTGGTGCAGCAGCGGCTACATCGTTCACTCCGTCTCCCTCAGCAATGTGACCTTGACTAAGCAAAGCATGAACGGGAGCAGCAGCGTTAGGCCTAACCTCATCGAGCCTCTCCACCACGTGCGTGATAGAGTTTCTAACTTCCTTAATTTCTGATTCCAAACGTGCAAGAGAATGAGCAGTTACAACAGTATCCACAAACTCCAGCGAAAGAGGTGGCTGTTTAGATAAATCACAAGAGGCAAACATAGGCACAAAGATACCTTCTTGATCGCATTGTACAAGAAAACTGACGATGTCTACCATATCGGCCCGCTCCTTTGAAGCCGTGCTAGCCTTGCGAGTGATCTTCCTTTTCCCGTCCGGGGGTTTAACAACCTTGTAGAGCAGATCCTCTGCATCCACAATAGTTTGGCCATCATAAAAATCAATGCAGACCTTAATTAGAGCATCAACTGGAGCACATTTCACCCGATTTTTAGCAAAATACAGGAGCTCATTAACAAGAACCTCATCCGAGGACGCCATCTTTTTAGTTTTCTTTTTTTTCTTTTTTTTTTAGTTTTTAAGTGATTGCTTCACCTACGAAAACTCAGACGAGTCCACTACATAAGAAAAAGTAAAGAAAACCACCCATGAGATTCATGCCCTGTCCGCCTCCTGGGCAGCATAGTGCTTACAACTCTTGTTACATTGGAAGAAATCCTTCAGGCTGCCTCCTAGAAATACGGGACAATCTTCACTTTGCACTACCTGAGAAACGTTAATACTTCCCAAGTAGCAGCTTTATCTTCTCTCGGACCCGTCTCTGTTCATCAGAAGACTCAAAGCAGGCGTAAGGAACCCATCAACTAACCCGAGAGGAGACAACGGCAACTGTCCACTATCAAGTTAGTGGAAGTCTCAACGATGCAAAATTTTATTGAGGAGATAATCTGGAATAAAAAACCCAATTTTACCTGGGGGAAGGTCAAAATTGGTTTCTATTGCCTAAGGAAAATATACACTACCTGTAAATTTATTTGCATTCAGTTCCTGAGTGCTCGTTACCCTGGAGGAATCAAAACTCTCTGGATCCGCCCAGCTCAGACACCCACCTGCGCGTGCGTGGGACCAGCACGCGCAGGCCCTCCTATAAATGGATAGCACGTCGATAGAAGGTATGAGTGGCTGTTATTGACGAAAGACGAGGGACAGCAGGCTCTACAATAGGGAGGATTTGTATGGCTGTTCCAGCTGAAAGATGAGGGACAGCAGGCACGTTGACAGAGGGTTCGAACGGCTGCTACGGACGAAAATGAAGGACAGCAGGCGTGTTTATAGAAGGTTGAGTGGTTGTCACAGCGAAGATGAGGGGCAGCAGGCCCGTTGACAAAGGGTTAGAATGGCTGCTAGAGACGAAAATGAGGGACAGCAGGCGCTGATAGAAGGTTGAGTGGCTATCACAAGCGAAGATAAAGGACAGCAGGTACGTTTACAAAGGGTTGAAATGGCTGTTACAGACGAAAATGAGGGACAGCAGGCAAGTTGACAGAAGGTTGAGTGGCTGTTACAGCGAAGATGAGGGATAGCAGGCTCGTTGACCATGGGTTCGGATGGCTGCTGGAGACGTAAATGAGGGACAGCAGGTGTTGATAGAAGGTCGAGTGGCTGTCACAAGTGGAGGTGAGGGACAGCAGGCACATGATTGAAGGTAAGGATGGCTGTTTCAGACGAATACTGAGGGACAGCAGCTTAGAATTGACGTGCAGAAAAGGAAGAATTCAGGTGAAAAGCATGTCGGTCCGACAAGGCTGCGGCGATGAAAGCAGAGGGATCGAAAGCAATGCAAGTGATGTGACGCCATCTTGGATGTAAGTGACGAAAGAGGTGAAAGAGGCGAAAGTAACGAAAGAGGTGAAAGCGGCGAAAGCGAGGCAAGTGATGTGATGCCATCTTGGATGAAAGTGACGAAGGAAGTGAAAGCGGCGAAGGTTTATGAAAGTGATGAGGGGCAGAAGACGGTTGCAAGGTGCGTCGACGGGAAAGCGATGAAACTCGGTGATAGAGAGCAGGGGATTCCAGTTAGGTGGGGAATGCAGTTGCCGACGGTCGATAAGCAGAAGTCGTAGGGGTGGCAATGATGCACAAGCAATCAGGCGGCAGTCACGACGGAGAGGCGACACGATGCGGGGAACACACGGATGTCAGCTGAAGAGGTCGATGAATAACGGAAAGACGGCTTCATCTTGGGTTTTCGACGAATGCTCACGGGTACGGGATGAAAGCGTCGTGAAGGACTTTCGACGAGAATATGGGTGCCAGTAGATTCGGCGCCATCTTGGACTT
>JAHWFP010156682.1:0-13322 GCA_023313725.1 Lithobius niger
AAAGGCTCACCACTAAGCCATACTGACAGTCATAGTGGCTTAGCAGTAGATGTCAAAGGTTCGATTCCCGCTCAGACAGTCTAGCAAAGTCCAAAAGGCAGCAGAAATAGATTTTCATCTGTATTTATTTATCAGTATATAATCGAGCCGACTCGGCTTGCCGTCCTACTTTTTGGATTGTCCTACCTCGGGTAACTTCTTAGTTCGACCTTCCGCCCTGTGGCACTTCGGTATGTTTAGCTTCGGCTTGTAATTTCAACCCTATCCAACATCGATTAATTTGGCGAATGAACATCAACATTTGGCGACTTGAATTTAGCCTACTCACCAAAATGGCGACTACGCGAGAGAAAATGCTACTCAAATAGCGATATCTCGGGTACCGTATGAGCTAGAGATAAGTGGCTCGTGGCGTTATGGTCAGCTTTACAAAGACTATACAATAAATTATCTTTTGTGTGCAATAATACTGGGGTTGCAGAAAATTACCTAAGTGCATAAATTTTAAAAACCATCCATCGTAGTGCGTGGAGTGTAGAAATATTGTGAATTAACGGCAAGTGCTTTTGGTCTGCCAGCAAAGTAGCGACTGCCACTGTTCGGGAGTGTTGCTTTTTTAAAACTTTTTTAACAAATTTTTTTTTTTAATAATTTCTTTGAGCCTTAAATCAGCCGAAGCAATTTAATGCTCGTGTGGCTTTATCTGCTCAATTTTGAACATTACCAGACTTTTTTGAGAAGAAGAAATAACTGGTAAAGGGATGTGCCAACCCGGGGATTCGATCCGGAAACCTCCGATCATCGTAGGGCCGAAAGGTTGTCCAGAATTGGCCAGAATAGTTCCCATAGCCGCTGAAGGAGCTTGGTAGCCTCTCACGCTACCCTGGCAGGCAGTCCTGGCGGGGACTTTGCCAAGATCCCCTTTCCAGGGGTTCGACCAGATCCGGAACCCTCCAGCTACCAGGCTGAGCTCTCTCACCGCTCAGCCTCGATGACCAAAACGCTTTGTCTCAGCACATCGTTGTATTTGGCGGTGAACCTATGCACGAGCATTGTTAGTTAACAGTAGTCTTGGGCTCACAGAAAGAAAACTCTTGTTAGTTACTCTTGCTTACCCTTCTTGCATGAAGGTTAACTAAGGATAACCGCCTCCTAAGTTAGGTACCCTTCTTGCATGAAGGGTAACTACCTACTTTTATTGAATGAAAAAAGTAGTCAGGAACGGGGATGTAAGAGTTCAACTTTTCCACGTCGATCCTAGGTTTGGGGGTACCGTCAGTTGCGAATGTCAAAGATGATGATGGACGTTTGTTCATGACGTCATAGTTTGCTCATGCAAAGTTTATTATGCCTGAACAAACTTTTCCTGATAAAACTATAACGTCATGAGCAACTGAGCAGTCATGAAATGCATGCGTGCTTAGGAATGTGATGAACGAACTGTGAGCAATAATTGCAATTAGTTCGCGTCGAAATAATCAGTACATTAATTTTGTGATGCTCTTGGAATCAAAGAAATTACATGAAGCATGGATCGACGCCAATGGAGTGCGAAGCGAAAAGAAAATACCGAGTTTTCGTAAACTCGACGAAACTATAAAAATTCGAGTTTGAAGTTTACAGATGGAGTCGAGTTTACACATCGAAGTAAAACTAGAACTCGACTCGAAATTTCGATTTTCGCACACCCTTAGCGAAACCTCTGGCTCCAGAGAGTGCCAATTAAGTGTCTTTGCAACGTAAGGGGAAGAAAGGAGGTGGGTGCGGGGTGAAAACAGCTGGTCCCCCCATACATGCAAAACCCAGCTGGCAACTTTTAGTCCAGCCAACTTCCTGCCTTCACCTGCCCTTCACTTCAGATACAGACCCACGTCACTCCGCTTCCACTTCATCTCAAGTATTTTCTTTACACTTCCCGTGGGGGCGAGACGAAAACGGGATTGGGTAGTGATGCTTCCCAAAATTTCCAACTAACCAAAAAGTGCAGAAATTGTTTGCGAGAACAAATCAAAGAAGAAATAAAATAAAATGTAAAACTAAAACCTTCATCCAGTAGCAATAACATAAACACTAACAACCTTAAAAAATTTTTAAAAATCATGTCGGAATCCCATGATTTTTTATTTCCGGTACGGTGTAAACATCATAGAACGAAATAATTTTTAGAGGCCTATACACAACTCAATACCCTGCTGCATAGGTTAAACCTAAGAACAAGGTCGAGTGAAACGATAGTGCAGGAAGGTTGGTCATTCCCCAGCTCATCAAGTCCCCCCCCCCCCCCGCCATTACGTTCGTGTGACGTCACTGGCTCCAATCTGGTTTGACTTGTGCGCATGTGCGTAAGCTGCATTGTGACGTCAGTGGAGACAGCAAAATCAAGAGCCAATGGAAAAGCAATATGCACAAACCTCGCAATAGACCCCACCCTTGCCAAAGAAGAACGATATTTGGCAGTCGTTCAATCTTTGGGTTTAACATCCGAACCTTTATTATGTGTTCCAAAGTCCACCTAACAAGCACAAAACCGAATTGGTCTCGGCAAACTAAAAAGGAGAAACTCCTGCTTGTTCGGGACTCCATTCAAGTCACTGTTAGAAACCCACATTTAGGCCTATTAATGGCAGCTGATCACTTGAAATTAGGCTGTTCTCACCCACAGATGTCTGGGTAGACTGTTTCACCCTTTTTGGGCTTTTGGGCTAAAGTACGCAAATTTTTTTTCCCTCCTTCATTTTATTGCAATGCACAGCCTTAATGTAAAAGTACAATTCTACTGGAATTTTATTGAGGTACATTTTTCGTGTCATTCATTTGTGAAAGAACTGGAAATAACTTATACCAGTTCCTATGTTACGGAAATCGTACCAATGCTCCCATTGTCGCCCAAATAAATAAGGATGCAAACCTTTTACGTTGCCTTTTGGACTTATATATATAGACTGCCTGGGCAGGGGAATCGAATCCACGACCTTTGGAATCAAAGGCCGAGGTCCTGCAGCTGAGCCATACTGACACGGGCCGTTAACATCCGTATTTATTTAACCCATCTCGAGCCCAATGGCTTTTCGTCCTGTTTTACCCATTGTCGCCCCACGTATCTGAGGAGGGGCGGGGGGCTACTTTTCTCTTTTTTTCGTCATGTACTCATCTCAAAAACAGTGTTGGATTTTTGTCAAAAAACTTGTGAACACCGGCAAAAAATGTTAAAAAAACCAAAAAAAAAAAAAAAAAAAATTCAAGATCAAACTGCCCAAATTTAACCAATATGGTACACAGAAGTGTTAAGGATTACAGCTATAAACAAACTCTTTAATTAACATAAAATAAAAACTTAGAAAATGCTCTTAATTTTAAATATAATATTTAATGGCTTATTTAACACTGAAACAATTTCAAAGGACTAACTGACTTTACCTAATTACTAGTGATACAAAACACTCTGCCATAATGGATTTACATCCTGGTTGATGGAGGTTTGCGGATCTAGTCGAACCCCTGGAAAGGGGATCTTGTCAAACACCAGGACTACCCGCCAGAGTACCGTGAGACGCTACCACGCTCCCGTCAGCGGCTATGGGTACTATTCTGGCCAATTATAGACAATCTTTCGGCCTCTACGATAATAATCGGAGGTTTCCCGGATCGAACCCCCGGGCTGGCTCTTCCCTTTACCAGATATTTCATCTTCTCTCGGTTCAAAATTGAGCCGGTTCAGCCAAACGAACATTAATTTGCTTCGAGTGACTTAAAGATCAAAAGAAATTATTTTAAAAAATCACTCAAATATCTTTCCAGTTAACAGGTTTTAATCGTTATAATTTGCTTATTTATTTGTTTATTTACATTTTTGTTGACTAAAATGCACTGTTTCAGCAGTTTTTGACATACCAAAAAGTATGCGTCCGAATAGGATTTTTAACATGACAGTGAAATCCATGGTAAAACCGGATAAAACTTGTCGCATGTAAAAAAAAACTGACCAACCCTCCTCCGATATCTTTTTTAACACAATTTTTACGCTGATGTACACATTTCCATTCTTTCCTCCACTCCAACTACACAATAATCCCACGACTGCCCCCCCAAGAGCTTCATCCAGATTCCTCTCTATCGTCGATCTCCGGGCTTTCAAACCCTTTTGGCTAGTCCTCTAGCAGAGTGCGTGTGCATTGAACCATTCCACTTCCCCCCGAAGCCCGAAAAATCAATGACATTATGACTTTTATAGCACGTTCAACAGGCTTGATTAGGTCGGCCAACAGCAGCTGCCAGACCCATACGCCATTTTCCCGCCTCGGGGCCCCAAACCCGCCGGGTAAAATACCTCTTCCTGTAGCCGCGGAACAAGCTTTAAGGGGGGAATAAAAATCGACCATTTATTCCAGAATTATTATCATTTTGGCATTTGTAGCTGTTGTACAGTCATCGCTCATTCTGGCCACGTCGTCCAATTCAAAGCCAATTTTATTTATGAAAATAGCGAATAAAACTGATGAAACGTGAGTTGGGCACTTAACAGTTGTTCGCCAACCGGTAATGGTTGCCGTTTATGTAGCACAATGCATGCCTTTTGCATGACGAACCATCTTCAGACAATTACGTCTAACTTCGCTAAGGTTTTACAGCCTTGGACTTAGCTCTATTCTGATGGTGAAGTTTCCATGAGGAAAAATGATCAAACAGTTGAATGAAGCCAAACTCATAGTCTGCAATTACTTTGCCAACGAAGCAACGAAATTTTTTAATAGGTGTCACCCGACAGACACAGTCCAGCAAGTCAAATAACACAAGAAAAGTTTTAATTTTCGACTCTTATTTCGAGTCTTGATCGCAAAATACACACAACAGAATTTAAAACAGCGCAGGGCGATCTGTGTCAGCCAACCTGTCAAGCGCCATTTCGGAAATGAGGCCATTTCCAAGATGGCGCTTGACAAGTTTGCTGGCGCAGGTTACTCTGCGCTGTTTTGGCTTTTCTTGTGTTTATTTTGTGACTTTCTTTTTAATTTGCATGAAATATTTCAAAATTTAGGAACTTGTTTTGAAATTGTTGTTTTTTCTGATAGTGGCCTAGGTTACGAAGTGCAAAGTTAACACTTAATAAGTAGGAAATAGGGTGGTTTCTTTTCTGTAAACACTCGCAATGCTTCTTGAATACTACCACATTTTATTCTCAACATTTCACAAAATTCAAGTCCGTTTCAAGGCTCCAACAACAAAAATGTTAATTTTCAAGGTTTTTCAAGCCTCGAATATTCGGTTTTGAAATTCAGGCATTTTAAGGAATTCAAGGTCATGTACGAACGCCGACAGATGCTTACTTTCGAAAATGAAGTGGTTTTTTTTTTTTTTACAAAATCCAGAAGTTTTAAGATTCGTCCGCCTGAAATTTTTTACGAGGCAAATTCATCAGCATGCTGCTTCATTGATCATTTCTGTAATTCGATTCTGCCGATTTAAAATTGATATTTAATCTTGTTATCAAGCACTCATGCATTAAATCATCCTGTTAATTGCTAACATGAATTGCTGATTCAAAACTTGAGTTGTCTTGCTCCATCCATTATGTGAAGGCAAGGTCGAAGAGAACCACTTAAAACGTCCGACTCAACATAAATTAAATTGAACCCCTTACCCGCAAGTTACATTAAACGACTGTGTTCTTTATTGATAATCCTCAATGCTTCGTCACGAAGCCGACCCCATTAAATCTTTATGCACTTTCACTCAGCACAATGCAGAATTAATTTGTCCTGTGTGCCTTTACAAGGTGGCTGAGGCCTTCTATCCTCCCGAGAGCAAATCGAATGAAATGTCTAGTGTTATCAAATCAGTCTACTTTCCACTTAAAAACAATTGAAAATTCCATACTTTGGCGCCGGGAATTTTTCAAATAAATTTCACTTACCGTATGGGTTTTTATTAGTTACAAGAAAATTTCTTTTGTCGTTGTCGGTAAACATCACTATACCTACATCAACAGTTGAACAGTTTATTGCTGTATTTGAGAAGACCCAAATCAGATATCGACAATTTGAGTGTAGTTTTCTTTTTAACGTTATGAGCGACGTGAGGAGGTCGGATTTCCAAATTTTGATCCTGGAGAAAATTTGCACCCAAAATCTGAAAATCCTATACACACTGTAGTAAAAAATGGATTTTTTTCTTTGGAAGGAATGGTGTTAGCAGAAATCTAATTCCATGCTGTTTCAAATGCCACAAACCGCAAATCTGTGGTTGTGCGGTTCAAAAGTTATGAAAAATACGAACTTCGGCGTGCAATTCTGCACTCCAAGAGCTGCATCAGGAGGGCAAGGTGGGATTTTGGAATGCAATTTGCTCCTGTGTATCGGAATATTTCGCCCCTTGATGATCCCAGTTGGACGATAAGATCTAGATTTTGGATTTGGTTAACATCTCTGTAATGTGTGGCGCAGTGGCAACCCGGTCTACTGCACTGCGACTGAGGTTGGCGCTAATGACCCAGCAGTCGACGCGCCATTAAACCTCAATTCTCTCCCTCTCCCCCCCCCCCAGTGGGGGGCAGTTGTCTTTACTTCCTTTCTCAGATTATTGATCTTGAAGCAAGAATTTGTGGGGTTGGGGAGGAGAATTTGTAACTCTAAAGTCCAAATTGAAACGTATTATAGTCATTCCTATTAGTTCCGTTCGAGTTTTCAGAGGGCGCCACACGTTCTATCTGGTAATTTTTACTCATTTTGTAGCCTAAATCTAAATAAACTAAGTCATAACTTAGCTAAACTAAATAATAATTAAAAACACCCTAATTTTGCTTAGTTTAGTTTAATTTTAGGCTGAAAACTGAGTAGAAATTCCCACATAAAATTCATGGCGCCCTCTATAAACTTAGACGGAACTAACAGGAATGAATCTAAGACGTCTCAAAAAGGGTCTCAGTCACAAATTCTCCTCCCCAGCCCTATAAATTCTTGCTTGTAGCAAGTGAGTTAAGAAAAAGAACTGAAAATTACACTGGATCGAACTTATCATTTCCGACGTTTTTCTTTTCCTTTCCTTCCCACACTACCAAACCTTGACCTGAAAGTTAATAGTTTCCAGCATCCCCCCCCCCCCCCACCTCACCCACTCTCCCAACAGCTGCGCTTTAGCAGCTTCGTGACTATCGATCACCTTCGCAGGAAATTGAATCTATTAACCGTAAACGAAACCCACTCGGCACAGTGCAACGCACCAACAGAAATGTGAACCATAAATCCATAATGCTAGATCAAAGAGTTCTAGCACGAATAGCGATCATGTACCTATACCTATAGGATGGATGGAATATCGGAATAGAATTGATCAACTCGCAGTCAGGCCCACTGCGCCATTCAGTGTTAAGTTAGTGGTAACTCGAGTACGTTATTCCAAATGCCACGCTATGTATAGACAGGTGCTTACCAGTTACGTGGTTGCAAATTTAAAGCAAATCGTCTTTGACTATACGTTAGAATTACCTTCGAATCACTATACGTTAGAATTCTATGCTTACTGGGAAGAAGTACGTAGAAAAGAGAAGCCCAAAGTGCACAATGTCAACACAACCCGACGTTTGTCCAAAATAAACACAAGGGAATAAAAACACAAGACAGCCGAATACAGCCAAAACTGCTTAAGTTAATACAACAATTCGAACCATTTTTAAAAAGGAGAACTTAAAAAATTTAAAAAAAAAAAAAGAAGAGGTATTGTGCTGAATGGCTGAAAGCATACAAGAAGTGGCGACTATTGAGTGCAGTCGTTAGTCGCCACATCTTCTTGTACTTTCAGCACAAAGAGGTCGCTCTCCTCTTCCTCTTTTTAAATTTTGTTAAATTCTACTTTTTAAAAATTGTTCAGCTGGTTTCCGTTGTGCTCACAGGTAAATTACCCACTTTTAATACAGTTGATTTAAATCTATGGTTTTTTTCGTTGATTTAAATCGAGATTTAAACCGGCCAACCCTACACACACCATGATATTGTGTGCGAGACGTATATCTTGAGTCCTGCAAGCATTTTATGCGCGGCTACGTCCTCCTGGAAGGGGCGGCGTTAATCGACGGCCGCCATTGTTTTTTTTTTAACCATCTTGGATATCAACAAGGCACTCTGCTACCAAAAACGTACAATCGATTATCTGTCTTCGTTCAGCAGCGAACTCAAGATAGGCTGCGGACAGTTTAGTTTACGGATTCTTTTCTGCAAACAGCAACTAATTTTAGTTTGCAAATTTGCAGGTGAGTGGCAGCTCAAAATTTGAAAAGTCGTTCCGTGCACATTGCTAAAAATAGCCCAAGAGCGACTAAAGAAAATAACGGCTCTGATACCAAAGTTGCCGCCTTAATTAATTACTTCGTGTCCTTGCTGTAACGAAAGGGGGAAAAAAAACTATTGTAGAGCTCAAGAACCCACGCAAAATTTTGAATTATGGACTTTATCTGGCCACCATTCTTTCAACGTCTTTTCCATCCAGATAAGACCAGCTTTTCCGTGCAACAGCACCAAGGATTTGTTATCAAGATAGTAAAATTTATCAACGATAAATAACGGGTAACTGATCGTTACCTCGTCGACCCAAATGACAACATTATTACACCTGACAGCTGCTTGGTTCTAAATGAAAGACACAGGCTTTGTAAATAACCAATCAGTAACGATAATATTTATGGACCATAATGGGAAGTTGTCAGGTAGTGTGAAATATGTCAAATATAGTGAATTTCACTTATATCAAATATTGTAATGAAAAAAGTAGGCGTTTTAAATAAACATACTCCTAAAGACAGTTTCAGAACTGAAAACCGTTACATCATTGTAAACAATTTTTTTTAATATACACGAGCGACTCACTGTTTAATTACTTCGGCTATACTACTTATTTATTTATTATTATTCGTTTTAATTATTATTTTACTCGGATACGTGTACGTTAGTGACAAACTGATATCGGCTAATCAACATGTACAGTTCGATTTTCCAAATAATACCTGTTTTTTTAATGCCAAATAATTGCTGTTTTCTGGACACTAGCCTGAAGAGAACCGTGAAAAGACATCAGAAAATTTGCAAGACTATTACTTGAATTTTTTGGTTGAGAGTAAATGAAGTTTTATTTAGCTACTAGAGGAAGACCGTACTATGCACGGGGCCGGTCATGAATTAAGTTTACGGACACATTTTCCCGGGACATTTTTCCGGCACTCTTCCCGACGACTTGTCAGATTGATCGACCACTCATGCCTGCCTCCTGTTTGCATGCAGGTAGAATGGGAGAGCGCATTTGCAATGCGGGCGCGAGGAAGGCAGAAGTGATTGTTCGGCCCGACGACCTGTCAGATTGAACCTTTATTGAGTTGATCGACCACTCATGCCTGCCTCCTGTTTCCATGCAGGTAGAGTGGGAGAGTGCATTTTCAATGCGGGCGCGAGGAGGGGATAAGTGGTTTTCCTTTTAGCCGGCCTCCGAGATTATTATAAAGATCTTCCAACCAACGTAAACCGACTGAAAATGGCAATTCTTTAAAATAATGATTCTCTCTTTCATTTAAATTCATGTTATTCTCAGCGTTGTTGTGTGGTATAAATAATTTAATCGCAGTTGTTGTTTGCTGTGCAGCACACACAAATTCAACATGAACTTCGAGCCGTATAAAGTTATTTACACTATTAAAACAGCAAGCCAGAAAGCACTAATAGCGATAGCAACCTCTGATTGGTTGTTGTGTTCCTACGTCATCTGCTTCGGCCAATCAAAACGGAAGATCGTCCAATAGCTTGCGCCTGACAAAGGCACATGAGCGCCATCTCATGTCATAATTGGAAACCATGAGGGAGCAGTGCAACGCCAACTGAGATGGACTAACTGCACTCCGTAGTGCAGCGAGAAATGGAAAACCACGAGGGAGAAGTGGGAAATGGCTGACAAGATGAATTCGTGTACGGCCCATCCTTCCTTCTTCCCACACATAGAAAGGATGTTGCCCACCAACGGGAGGGGGGGGGGGGGGGGTTTACTGGCCACACCATTTACCAAGTACATGCCGTTCTTAGGCGGTTCACCAGTTAGTTACTATTAAGCTAAGAATTAGTTAGATTTACATTAAAAAGGCTTATTGCTTTGACAATATGGTAATGGTTTCTTATTTTTAAACATGGACTCGACTATCACCAAGAAAACATGGCTGAAGGTTACACAATTTTCAATCTATAAAGCCATCGCAGACATCTGCAGATCCCACCCACCAAATCTGTCTTGGTTCACACAACAACACACAACAATAATTACGACTAAATTCTATCCGATACATTTCCATTCCAAAAGCCGGCGTTTAGATTCATGTTAAAATGACTTACTATGGTTAATGGTAACCTCCAAGTCGAATATGAATCTAAATGAGAAGTATTGACTTTGTACACCAAGGTGTCACACATCCTGTATCATTACATGTGAAACGCATGTTTGCATCTTTCATTATTAGCTGTACAAACCTAACTTAACCAACTTAACAAAATCCACAACTAAACACAATGTCCCTGGCAATAACACAAGGAACTTTCCAAAGAGAGATGACGAAGCTTAACTTCCGAGTTGTGCAACAATACTTTAACAATGAGCTTTTGGGAAGACTCTCAGTCCTCCTCCTCTACCTCAGTCCTCCTTCACCAAAACCATTGTTGTAATTCCATCGCGCTCCATTGTTAGGGTGGGTTTACGCCACGACTCGCGTTTGCATTCTCGCAGCTAGAACTCAATCGCGATGGCAAAGGTGACATTGCCATGGTAACAACGCTAAATGGATTAGTTAAATCCGACACCGTTTGAGTAAATACTTGCAGTCTTATAATCCGTGCCAATAATATAAAGAATAATATGACGAAACAATTTTGCCAAACGCTTCTGAACTCACGTTATTTGTTGTTTTCGTTGCGAGGCGGCAGACATAAAACCGCCGCCATGTTGGAATTTCAGATGATTTCTAGCTTCTAGCTGCGAGAATGTAAAAGCGAGTGGTTGCGTAAACCCGGCCTTAAAAGAGGACTAAAATCGTGAAATTGGGTGATAAATCCACAGCCACTGCAGACATCAGTTTCCATCCACCGAAATTCCAGTATGAATACCAGATTTAGCTCAAAATGATTTTCGGTACACTGCTTCGACACTGATATGCTGAAGACTTATTTTAATTATTTACCATGGACACTGCAGGCATATCGTAAACATGTCTGAAGGTCGCAGAACGCTTTTGTCAGAACACTCTAGTATTTATAGCCATTGTAGGCACCCTTGTTCTTTTGCGAGAACCCCTCCTTTTTCTTCTTCCCTCATCCAAATGGCATGATCCAAGTCTACAGACGCCAACCCCTACCACGTGGCCGCCATCTTGTCGGCAGGAGGTCAGTGAAGGTAGTCTTTCTCTGTCCGGGTTATATACAATGTCTTTCCACTGGGGTTAAAAACCGCATGGCCTCTGGCAGGGGAATTTGTCACGTGTGCTTCAGCCAGACCAAAGGTCATACATCGGAAGAGGGACAAAATGTCAGATAAAACGCTGATGGACAAACAAGAGTGAAGTACTTATCAGGGCAGGTCAAAAGATACAGTAATCAGTGGTGAAAATAAGAAAATACGGAACCGTATACTTTATTGGAACAGATGGACCTAAAACGTTGATGGGGAGGGGGGTTGAAAATAATTAAGATTTTTTTGACAAAATCGCTTAAAAATATAGATTTAAACCAAATAAATCCAGTTTTAACTAAATAGTAATTTTCTAATTAACTACTTTCTAAATGAATACTTTTACTGATTTTCGTTACAAGCAACAAACAATCACAATAAATACCACTGCAATCTAATTTAAATCAATTATGGCGTTACTTTGGCGCTACCAATCCTAATGCAAAACAGGAAACAAAAATCAACCCATCAATTTTTTTGGCCAGCTAGATTCGTTTTATTTTTTTACGAAAGCGATGTAATCCCCAAGTGATTCCACCAAAACAAAGTAAGGCTATGCTTATTGAGGTAAGATGGTAGTGGGAGGGGATTTGAACGATTTATATCCATGGGTATTTTAGGGTGCCTAAGACGGTATACTGTTAAAAATCTGACTTTAAATGTCAATTTTTAAGATTAAGATAAATCTCCAATAAACTTCTTTTTCATGATACGTTCCTTTAATTGCAAGCTTTCGTTGTGGAACATTTTATGCCTATTGCCACCAACCACAATTTTTCAAGGTTTATTGCTAAACTTCTGACTTTAAATGTCAATTTTTAAGATAAATCTCCAATAAACTTTTTTTAAAGAAATGTTCCTTTAATTACAAGCTTTCGTTGTGCAACATTTTATGCGTATTGCCGCAAACCACAATTTTCAAAGTTTATTACTAAACTACTGACCAGAATGATATGAATTTTTTTTACAGATATGTTTACGTAGTACTTATATTACGTGGGTTTTAACATAACTTAACGAAGCTGGCTACTTTTTGTAACTGCTGTAGTGGTCAAACGCCACGAATTAGCATAAATCAGTACAAAATTAAATTTTTTTTTAGTACTCAACTAAGCACCAAAATTGTATGATTCTAGGTAAAAAAGACATACGGCGGAGCACTTAAAAGAGATACGCAAAAAAACTTCAAAGTTTTAGGTGGTCCGATATTTGAGATATAGGTACATAAATATGTTTTAAAATTTGGCCATAAACCATCACCTTACCATAAATATCTGTTTCACCAATCTCTTCACAAAGTCGCAGCAGTAATTTGCAAATGACGAATAATTCCGAATTTACCACTTATAAAATACACTGTTTTCCAGTGATGGAAGTGGGTCACTTTTTCCGACCCATGACTCACTTGACCCACCTGATAAAGAACAAAATGTGACCTACCGTCCGTGACCCATATGCATGCAATGTTATTTCAAACAGTCCAACTTTAAAAAAAAAAAAAAGACAGAAAAAAGTCTACAAAGGCCTACGTTAATGGTAATAATCAATCACCAACTTTTTTTTAGGACTTTTTGAGACCTTTTCCCCAGATTGTCTTTATGACGGCATTTTTCTATGATCTTATAACTAAGGCGTTTGTTTTATTAAGAATAACATAAGTGCAAAAGAAGCATTTGTGCCCCCCCCCCCCCCCCCGGGTGCAAAATATGCCAGAACGCAAGCACGAGGTTCGCGGGAAATTTCAGAGAACTGTGGAAATTCACTGAAAAATGGCTTGCCTACATATGAAAGGCTGTGGAAATTTGAAAAAACGTAGGAAAATTTCGTAGGAAATTTTGTCCAGTAAAAATTTTCTGCGG
>JAHWFP010156693.1:0-18610 GCA_023313725.1 Lithobius niger
ACACGTGTGTAGCACCATCGGCGACACTCAGTAGCTACTAGACGCTGGTGCAGCGGGACAAATTGTCGCCGTTCTGTAGCCAGTTGTCACCAGGGAAAGTAGCTGTATGACGCTGACGTAGCGGGACACATCGTCGCCGTTCTGTAGCCAGTTGTCACCAGGGTAAGTAGCTGTTATGACGCTGACGCAGCGAGACACATTGTCGCCGTTCTGTTGCCAGTTGTCACTTCGAGGGTGTCGCATGTCGCCGGTGAGCGTGGCTGCTATGGCACTGGCGCGGCGGGACCAATTTAAAAAAAAAAAAAAAAAAAAAACCGTCGCCAGGTGTCGCTGCGCAGTCATGTGTCGCCAACGGTATGGTGAGTGTCTCCATGGGCGTTTGCCCATAGGCCTATCTGTTTATGGTATGTTAGGGTATGTTTACATTAATCGTTATTATCTCTACATTTCTTTGGTCCTGGAATGGCAGCTGCGTTGGCTCCTGCGGTGTGCATCAAGACATGGTCTCACTGGAGTTTGGCAACTTGGACGGTCAGTACTATGGGTTTGAAGTAGGGTTCTCCCCCCTCCTTTTGCCTTCGACTGTCTTCTCTTCCTTGGGTCCTTAGGCTGAGTGGGGGGGTGAATCTGATGCCCTTTGGGGTCTAGCCGCTATATGCGGTCGCACGGGGCCACTATGCCCGATTTTTTTTGGCGAATTGCAAACAAGTTGTATTGTGTATGCATTGTTGTCTCATAAGGTCAAACCAAAACATGTGAATGGAGCTGTTGCTTGTTCATCTGGGTCGAGTAAGAGTTCCCTTGGCTTAAGTATGAATCAGAAGGGGGACTTTAAAGTACATGTTGAAGTTAAATCCAATTAAGTCGGTTTCTGTGGAAACCTGGCACTCGAGGCTCGGTCATCAGCGTAAATTGGGCCTGTTAAATTTACATAACTCCAAGGTGGTACATGGATACTAGTGAGTGGAGCCTAACTCTCCTCAGTGCGTGGTCTGCAAGGTGACCAAATCGACTAGGGCTAGTTTTAAGGGTATTAGTGCTTTGCAGAGTAAGAAGCCCCTCGAGCTCCTTCACATGGATGTTGGGGGCCCAAATCGCACGGTATCCTTGGGTAATTGTAGATGTGTGCTTACTTTACTTGATGATTCTTCTCGTTGTGCATGGGTGTTTCCCATCGCTAAGGAAAGCGATGCATTTCAAAAGTTTGTTGACTTTCGTGCCAGAAGTGAAAGAAAATTTAGCCTCAACTTGTTAATGGTCGCACGGACCGAGGTATGGAATTTTGTGATTATGTAGGTTGGGTATCAGATACCAGCGAACCAATACCTACTCACCAGCTACGGCTGGAATCGCTAGGCGATTTAACCGCACGTTGTTAGAAGGGGTACGTGCAATACTTCACAAGACTTCTCTGCCACGCAATCTTGGGCAGAATTTGTATGTACGTTCACCTACCTGAAGCATAGGTACCCTCGCTCATACTTAGGCTTGGGGTCCCTTGTACATTATTGTTTGATCGAGGTGTTTCAGTCAGACATTACGAAGACCTGGTGCAATGTGTTCTGTACACTTCCATAAGCCGGGAAGGGATACCCTTGAAGTTAAAGCTGGGAGGGGGTTTTCATTGGCTATGCGGTAGACACAGTAGGATTAGAGTGGTATCCCCAAACTTACTTGGTCGTTGAAACTAAACATGTAACTGTTGATGAGGTTAAGTTATGGGGAAGGGAGAAGAGGTCCTTGCAGTATAGGCCTCAGAGTGTGCCCAAGCCCAGTCTAAGTGCAACTACATTTAACTATGGAAGGGGACTTAGTTCGGGTACAGAGTCGGAATCGGATGGTAATTCTAGGGTAGAAGCCGAAGATAAGACTGAGGCCCCACTAACCATTGAAGAAGTTCCTCCTCGACCATTCATTCGTAGTAATAGTGTAGGCTCCTCCCCCAAATTGGCTCCTTTAGATTATCACTATTGGTGAAGGGAAGTAGTAGTCCGTCAGACGGGGCAAAGGGTAGGTAGGTTGGATGTGTACTATCACACCCCAGATGGATTTATGTTCCGCAGTGTTAATGTAACTATAGATTTGGAAGTGGGGATGTAAATGGATATACAAGGTAGAAGAATACCGACGGAAGCGTTAGACGTTTCCACTCCCGACTAGTAGCTCGGGGTTTTTGTCAAGCAAGCGGTGTGGATTTTGATGGAGTATTCAGCCCAGTTGTGAATTTTGTTTTAGATTAGATTCTTTTATGTATTATTGGTATCCGTTCTGAAGTGGACAAATGTTGATTTGGATATCCAGTGTGTGGTACGTTGGATTGCAAAACCTGCATGAAAATCCCCAAAGGATTCAAACCTGAGGTTCACCATGGTGCGGTGTGGCTATTGCAAACAGCCGTATATGGTCTTCACCAAAGTGGGTGACTGTGATGGGAGGAACTTGAAAGGCCATTAGTGATGATGGGATTTTCTCAGTTCTTGGGACTTACCTGTGTTTATCATTTTGGTTTAGATGCAGTTTTATGTAGATGTTTTGCTTTTGTTAGCCAGAAATGCAACTCTTAGAGCAAATGTAGTAACGTTGCTTGACTCCAAATTCGAACTCACGTCTTTAGAAGTAAAAAAAAAAAAAAAAAAAAAAAACCTATTAGGTGTTGCCTTCCTAAGAATTGATGGCATGACAGTAATTCATCAAATCTTACTTTTCGCAACTCACGAAGAGGTATGACGTCGATGAAACGTGTACAGTGCGTGTACCAGTTCATGTCTGCAGGTACTGGTGTTCAAACGAGGCGTGACGAAGATGAGACAAGTGTACATTTCCCATACAGGTCACTAGTAGGAAGTTTGTTGTATGTAGCTTCTAGAACAAGGCCTGATATTCTTTTGGGTGTTATAATATTGCCCCAATATACCAATGCCTTTACGTCCATTCATATTCGCTTATTGTTGACCATACTGCGATACTTATGTACTGTGAGTGCGATACATTATGCTATTGATCTTTCAAGTGTCACAGGATCTGAATTGTATGCATGTGTAGCTGCATCTTGGGCAGCCGGTAGAGTCGACCGGTGTAGTTTCGGTGGACACATTGTCTTCATGGGTAGCGTGCCTGTTTTGCGGTGCTGTGAAAGCAGAGTTTGGTATGCCTCAGTACAATGGAGGCGGAATTCATTGCAATGATTCTGGCTGTTGGAGTATTGGCCTGGCTACACAGGGCATGTCACATTCGGTATTGGCACCGTTGGCTACAACACCTTCATTGTCTGCCATCCACTTTACTAGGAATGAGGTGAGAAACTTGAGGTCAAAGCACATTGCCATTAAATGTATGTTTTTGGGGGATTGGCTACGGAAGCTATATTTCTGTTTATATAACGTGCCGTCTGCACTAAATGGAGCAGACATGTTGCCGGAATGACTGAACCTAGGGCGGTTGAATAGGCTATGTTCAGCGGCGTTCTATAATTGTGACTCATGAGTAATGTTATACCTTCTGTAGCATTGTGTTTGCATGAGACGGATGGGAGAGTGTGTTGGTTGTCATAGCCTAACTATGAATGGTTCTTCCCAGCAGATGGTTTACAGTGTTCATGTCGTTGTTTAATATGTCAAGGTAGTGTTAAAGGCCTGAAACTGAAATGTACTTTCCCCAATTCAGGAAAGAGTGTTCGGAAGCCTGGTCGGTGGTTATGCATTGTGCATGCCTGGAGAATTGTATCTGGCTGATCAAGCACTTTAGCCTAGTGGGGAGATACCTTCCGGTTTCGGATGGAGCGAACGCTCACTCACGTTCTGGTGTTTATGCGGGCAGCAAGGGATGCAGACTGCAGTCTTGTTGTTTATGCCGTGTTTGTTTTAAGCCATGTGGTCAAGTGTTGTACCTTTCGAAATGTCGCTATTACATGTACAGTTGTACTTCAGTATTTTTTCTGGACCTGCTTGGAAACAGTACGGTAATTGTAGGTTAGGATTTCGCTGGGGTAACGCGGACATTTCTTACACTCTGGTGCGGGACGCCGCTGGACGTAGCAGTAGCAGCGTGCTCCCTGCGCCACCCGCCCCTGTTTGTGCGTACTTCCTTGGGGGTCCCGAGTGGCCTGGGGCGGGCGGATCTGTGGTGCAAGCCATGTTGTGGCTGGCCAGGCTTTCTGGGGGTGAAGCCCGAGTCTGTGTGCGTTGTTTCAGTGTGTTATTCTGGCTGTGCTCCATTACGGCAATTCTAGTGGAGCGGGCCGGTTTTCTGGGCTTGTGTGCCTTGTTCCTGAGCTAGGTTCTCAAGGATGAGGTGGAGGTACTGCCAGGCGTTAGGCTAACTCACCCGGCTGTTGGTTGGGGACCATGGGCCTCTCTATGGGGGCATGGCGTCGCTGGATACCTGGTCCTGGTGGGTTGGTTGCCTTTTGGTACTTTATTAGTGTTTTGGTGGCAGTGTGTGTGCGGTTTAGTAAGCTTGTTCTCCGGGGTTCCTGGTTGGGGTGGTGATTCCCGCCTCCTGTCTGACAAATTCAGCAATATTACTGAAGGTAAGTATTTGCAGGAAGTAAGAAACGAAAATTTTAACTAGTGAAAATTAGTTTTTACTTACCTAAAATACTTACCTTCAGTAAGGACCCGCCCGCCTCCCCGCAATCACTGAACGGGAGTGCCCGTGAAAAAGTGATGCGGTTGGACTGGTGGGGGCGCTGACGTCGGTAAGGACGTGCAGCGCCGCCTGGCGGCAGTGGAGAAAAGCTTAGGGAAAACTTAAAAAATGGGGTTTTTAGTTCATAAGCGAGCAGTAAATAGCGTAAAAAGGTGGTTTTAGCAATATTACTGAAGGTAAGTATTTTAGGTAAGTAAAAATTAATTTTCACTAGTTAAAATTTTCGTTTTAACCAGCTCGAAACGAGCTTTCGTATGGCTTAGGCCCTACACTTCAAGACTATCTCAAATGACTTTGGAGTTAGGCTATGTACCCAAAATTAAACATCAAATGTAAGATGAGGATGAAAAAATAGCGTAGTAGCGAGATATTCTGATTTTTACTCCTTTTTACATCCCCCCCCCCTCCCAACGGCTATGCTGTTAAAATAGAGAGAGGTGGAATCTTGCTGAAAAGAATGCTTATGTATTTCACGTCTCGGTGCATGAAGAGCTACCTTTTTACATCTGCTGCCACGGGATCAAGTTATTAAAAGAGATTTTTGTTAAATTGGATTTGGTAGCCTAGATTTAAGAATGTTCTTAAAACGAGTAAGCTTTTATCACATTTACTGTTATTAAGCCCTGATATTATGCCGAGGGGTTCCTTATATTTACCTACTTTTTAGTGAAAAATTCCTTATTTTTCCTTATTTATGATTTACAAAATTCCTTATTTCCTACTTTTTCCTCCCTAAAACCCGCTACGACCCCTGCATTTTAATTTAAAAACATGCTCCAGTTTTTTAAAAATGGAGCGTCGAAAGACTAAAGAAATGGTGAACTCTTGAAATGGTGAAATCAGTCCAAAACAACTTGAGGCATTATTGGAGAAAAGTTTCTTCATTTGTAGTCAATATGCTCCAATTAATATTTTTTCCCTTGATTTAGGGTAATTTTTACCCTCAGTTCGTTGCCTTTGGGTCGCTTTTATGCTTTAATCTGGGATCTTATAGATTTGTATCGTCAGACGTTGGACTTTCGAAATTTTTAAAAATATTTAACAAGTTTGATTTAGAAAATATAGTTGTTTCTGCATTAATACAAATTCAAAGTAGTGGCGAAAGGTTATCAGAAAAAGGACTACAGAAAATCAAACAGCTTATCAATTTTTCCAATTCAGTTTGTAATTTTGCCAACAACCTGGTTTTCATGAAGTACGGCATTTAGTTCACATTTCTGTTTTAACTAAAACTAAGGTACTGATGGGCTAACATATGAACTAGTAAATCAAATAGGCAACATGATTTTTTTTTATAGATTTTATTTGATATCACAACTTCAGATGGCGATAATTGGCAGAAGTCCTTACTAAGTTTTGTTTTTATACATTACCTGTTTTTTATAGCAATTCCCTTCTTTTGAGGTATTATTCCCGAAGAAGCTTGAAAGTTGGCTTCCCAGCCGGGCGTGTACTATATATACTCTGGGCTGGGTATACAGCTGGGTATACAGCTGGGCTGGCTATATATACTCGACGCAGCCGTCCAATGGCATCATTTCTCCTAGGGCACTCACAATGACGTCACCGCCTTGAGTTCTCCCCACTCCATCGTCTCCTTCGGATCCACTGGTCCTCAGGACGCATCCTATAAGACGCAGCTTCATCATCCCACAGGACGCATCTTACTCGAATTCGTTCGAAGGATGGCTCCTGCCAGGATGCCCTCTACTACTACCAAGAATTTTCTGGATGTCTCGGTTGAAGCTTCGCTCCCGGTCACCTCTATCCCAACTTTAGGAGCAGGTAGATGGAGGATCGATCCATCCTCTCCTCAGACAAGGATGCATCCGCCTCTTCAAGACCCGCCGTTCCTTAGGACCTGCTGCCTCCTACATATTGCATCCTATCTACCTACAGCCAAAGGATGACCATGCCGCTCCCGGTTGCAGCTCCTCTCCTGGCTACCCCTGTTCCATCTTCGGGAACGCACAAGCAAAGGGCCAATGCGTCCTCTTCACACCAGAACTCCGACGATCCTCTGGACCAGCTGTCCTCACAGCCTCTACCGCCTACGTCCGCAGGCGCTTCCATCCTCGGGATGGCCTCTGCTCGGATACACTCTTCTACTACGGACCTTCTGGATCCCCCAGTTGAAGCCTCGTTCCCTGCTACCTCTGCTCAGTCTTTAGGAGCGGACAGGCAGAGTACCAATCCATCCTCTCCACACGGAACCACCGGTCCTCAGGACTAGCTGGCCTCACCATCCTACGTGTCGCAACAAAGTCCGCTGAAAACCAGGTCACGTATAGCCTATCTGGCTGCAGCCAAAGAATGGCCTTTACTAAGATGCCTTTTCCTATCAAGGACCTTTTGGATCTCCCGGTTAAGGCTCCGCTCCCGGCAATCCCTGTTCCATCCTTAGCAGCGAGTGGACAGAGGACCGATCCATCCTCTCCCCAAACAAGGATGCTTACATCTCCACATGTGTTCTGCCGTTTCCCTGTCCGTCACTTCTCGACGGTCTATCGACTTCCACATTCACCGTCCGCTGAAATCCTCTTTTCCAACAGAAGTAACTAGGGGCGCCTTTCGCAAGAGCCAGCCTGCCTCAGGACGCATTCCCTGCATTTCACGGTTTCATCTTACCCAATGTACGTGCGATCCAAGGACGTCCGCACTCTCTTTCGTTCCCTTTTCTGCCTTCCCAGGAATCGTCTGTCTATCATCAGCGTCCACTATACACGCCATCTCTCATCCTCCAGCATCACTGCGACTTTCGATGACAGCGTCCTTAGCTTCAACTTGTGTTTCAACGCTTGTTCATCCCTGCATCATATCCTGCACAACAACCATTATTCCGGCAGTCGGATTAGGATCGGTGCTCGCTACATCCTATACCCCTTAGCCATGACCTGGTCCTCATCTTTCTAAACGCTGCACTTTGTGCTTTCTTTTACGCAGGGCTGCACCAAGCTTCCCTTTTTCATTTTTCTATCTGCATAGATACCTACTGTCGTCCGACTTACCCTGCTTTATTTCAGCATGGTCCTCTGGTTCATGCCTGGATCCATTTTTATTCTCCTGGCCACTACGTTCCTCTATTATCATCCTCACCTTTGAAAAAATAAAAAAGGACCGCCGTCCCGCGGATGAACGTTACCTTCATTCCTACTTCGGTGGTGGCCGTCCCGTTCCCCACGTTCCCTTCCGCATACCGCCGTCCCACTGCTGAACTTTACCTTCATTCCTTCTCCAGTGGTAGACATCCCTGAGATTTCTTCGTTTCGTTATGAACAGTTCCTCTTCGCCCGTCCCAAGTTCATCTTACGCTGCGGCAGTCCCTTTGGGATCTCTCCCATCCTCCGTTCCCCTTCCAGGGTCACTTAACACTTCGTACTACGCTAGCCGCCGTTCCCCATGGTTCTTGTCCGGGGCGGCTCGTGTCATCATTATGTCTGAGCGACACTCAGATCAATTTGGATGAGCACTCTTCTTCATCCTCGGCCCCCTTCCCCACTGCGCATTGCTTCTGCACAGCCTCCTTGAATTGGGCCGTCTCACCGCCTACTATCAGCGTTCGCCTTCCTTCCCTTCGGCATTGTATGCTGTTGCTTAAAGCCAAAGGCTATGCTATCCCTCCGTGCCGTCACCATCTGCGCATCCTACTGCACAACCATCTTGTCTAATTTGTACTCTGACACTGCAGTCCGCTTGTCTTTCTTCTGCCTTCGACTTATGCAGCAGTGCTAATCACTGTTCCCTTACAGGTCCAATTCCCGCGTCTCTACGTTCCTACGTCCCCACGTCTCTACGTTCCTTCCTTCCTACGTCCCTTCAACTTTGAAATGTTTAGGACGTTCCTTTGCGACGCTCTCTTGCGGCCAGTTTTGGACTTGGCTGGTTGAGTGTGTGTCCCTCACACGTCCATCCCGGCCTCCGCATTCTTCATTGCCACCAGCGCATCCCAACCTGTGCTTCTTTCCTCACAACAATTTCATTTTTAGCTATCACGTTTCTCGTATCCGCCGTCATCCCCCTTGCTAGACCTCGGTCTGGTGGCAGGAAAAAGTGGGGGGGGGGGGGGGGAGGACGCTTGCACCCCTGTGGATCGCCGGCGTCTTGTCAGCTGCTACAAACACCAGTCTACCCCTCTCCTGAAAGGCCTATTCCAACTTCGGACTGATGCTTTGATCCCTCCAAGACTTCTATTCACATCCTCTGTTTCCATAACGTCTCATCCTACAGCAACACGACCTGCTGTTTATTGTGAAGAGCAGACGCGTCCACCACATCCCACTTACCTTTGGGTCATTTTCTACACCTCGGGGCGTTGTTCCTAACGCACCAGACGATTGTTGCTACACAAGTAACAGAACGGCATTCCGTTTTCTACCTGCCTTATGTCCACAGAGACTTTCCTCCGTGCTGCCAATGAGACATACTCCCATGAGCTTGAACTGATAAGTCGTTTTTATCATTCCCTTCGTGTGAACTATGCTTTGCTTTGTGCACGTAACGCCTGAGTTTCGTCAATTCCTGCATCCTCACCTTGGAGGGCCTACTACTGTGCTCGTTCCCACGCTCGACGTCTAAGACCTGCCCTGTCTTCTGCCACAATCCGTTCACCGTTTCGTCCTCGTCCTCCGGACATACCTTCCTCACCGTCCCTAGCTGCGCTTTACCAAACAAACAAACAAGTTAGAGGTGGCATCCCAAGCATGACAACGGACAACTTGGCATCCGCCCCTCTTGCATCTTATGCATTTTGCACACAGTTTTCACGTCAATGCATCCTCAACTACATGCAACCTAGTCTTCATCACTTTCAACAGTATGTTTGTGCTACCGTCCGCGCACACTACAAACAACTACACACCCGTTCCTGTACATCTGCCTCACCAATCTCTCCATCCGCTTCCTGTTCACCACTTCAAGATCCTTCATCGAAGGCCACAGGCGTAGCACTAGGTTTCCGTGTCCTTCTTTAAATGACATTCCCGTCTGTCTCTGCTCCTCCACACAACGATCTTCGGCGAGGATTCCGCTTCAACCGCCTCCCATATGGGACGATAAAATCGCTGTCCTCGCCTCCCTATTAGGACCTTATCCTCACAAATTCGGCTTTATCAAACCATGCCTTCACTCTTTTACAGAGTATCTAGCACCCAACAACCAGCTTCTCTTCTTCCTCTGGAAAATCATTCTTTTCGATCCTCATCCTACACCAACCAGCTGCCTTCTTCTTGAATAAACTTCGAAACTGTGTTCTACATTTCCAGTTTACCACGGTCCATCCTGCGGTCAGCGTCCGCTTGTCACATCCGCCACGAGTTCACCGCATCATGCGCTCGCCATACACATTCTCACTTTCCACGATCCATCCTCCGGACAGTGTCCACTCTTCACGTCTTCTGATCATAAGGACACTCATCATCCGCCTGTTCACTTCACACACCTTCCGGAGCCCATCCTACGGACGGTGTCCGCTCCTCAAGTTTACTGAGGATCTTAGGACAACACGCACTATCCGCCTGTCCGCTTCACACTTGGGAGCACCATCATTCCCAACAAGGTAGGCGTTTTCGGAATTTTTTCTGATTACCTATCTTGTATCCCACGGTGTTAAGATCCCTGCTTGCGGTTCCTTCTTCTGCTTGTGTTAACCTTTATTAATTATAACGATTTACCACACTGCCTGACCTCACGTAGGATGTAACCTTTCCGAAACAACGGATCCCTCCTCAGCCTGCATATAGTTTCGGCTCTTAGTGAAATTGGTCTTGGACTCGGGGATGTCTTCGCCAGGGACTAGTTCCCGGGTATGTCGGCTTGTACATGAGGGGAAAGCGAACCTAGCCCTCCTCTGAGGTGACAAAGTCCGCTATAAAAAACAGGTAATGTTTGTTTTCGTCGGCTATAAAAAAAACTAAAATTGCAGCCCCTGCACTGCTTAATTTTAGTTTTTATTGCCTAACCGAAAATATACATTACCCTAAGTCCCACCCAGGCCTCCCCTCCATGGTTTAGGTTCTGGGTGAGTAGAAATAATGCCATCGGACAGCTGCGGCGAGTATATATAGCCAGCCCAATCCTGAGCATGCACAGTAGTACTTTCAAGCTTCTAGGGGAATAATAGCTCAAAAGGAGGGAATCGCTATAAAAAACAGGTAATATATTTTTTGGTTTGGCAATAAAAACTAAAATTAAGCAGGTGCAAGGTCTGCAATTTTAGTTTTTTATGCAGAGTTTGTTGATGTTTCTGCTTTACCTAAGAAACGTTTTAATTCCTGGCAGTGATGTTGTGTTTTTGTAAATATATACATCAATAACTTTTCTACCCTCTTAAAACACCAGTTAGGAGTTGCTCCTCACTGAAACCCCTTCTGACCGGCCTGTCTAATAGAAGAACTATAGCTGGTAGTAAAATAGCCAACTCTATTTTTAGTTTTATCAACTGTGTACGATTTTCGCAAAGTTAATTGTTATCACTTCAAACGACTTCAAACTCGGTGGGGATACAGTTTTGTGCATATTTTGTTTTTTTTACATTATCTATGATACTTTTAAGTCATGGTGGTGACATAGCAAACAAAATGGCGAAGTCTATTTTTAGTTTCGCCAACTACGCAAATATTTCACAGAGCTTCTTTTTCCCCACTTGTTACGGCCAAGCTTTGAGCTCACATACTCATACCAGTCCCGTGGATATGAGGAGAGTTCAAAAGGAAGCAACCAGAAATGATCGGGGACAGCGTTTCAGTTACTACCCGCCACACAGAAGTGTTGCGAAAACTGATGAAAAGAAAAAAAGTATTTTAAACTTAACTTTCAAACTGACCGAATGATGATAATAATTAACCAGTACTTGCGGAAACGGGAAATTGCAGTGAAAATTTATACGAGTTTGCCAACTCGACAACTCGAATTTGCCAAGTGTATGTGTTTCTGGGATGGTTGGGGTGGGGGAAGCTTCCCTCCCATCCCATCCCCCCCCAGTCGCTATGTCCCTGAGCCTCAAAAAGGTGGTGTACCGCAAACGTTAATTCATGATTATGAGCGAGTAGTTGAGACAGGTTTTTGGGTTGGGGCTGGGCCGAGGGGGTGAGACTGTAGAATTTCTCCGTCTGGAAACGAGAAAGAGAATCTGCAATTATATTTGAATCGCCTGGAGTTGCTAATTGTAAGAAATTATGGAGTCATGAACAAAACGTGAAGCGTCGCAAGAGTAGCATAATGGCTATGACGAATGATTTTCCTTTGTTCGTGATTTGTACTGTGCCATGTTGTCACAGTAGAAGTGTGTATGTTTCCTCTCCTCTCACGTCCCCACGCCACAGCCACCACAACGTTCGGATAAACTTCCAACAGTGCAAGGGATGGTGATTTTCCCTCCAGTGGAAGCAATTCTTGAAGCCACTGATAAGTGAATCATTGTCCCACGAAATAGCCCATTTTTGAGGATGCGTTGGTATAAGTTTGAAAATGTCACATGGTCTACTGTGAAAATTCATTTTAAAGTTGAAAAATCACCTTAAATCGACGCTTATTTTCATAATCACAGGAAAAACAACAAATTTTCGCAAATTTTCGATAAGTCAGCAGTCCTGGAGGTGGAATGGCTCAGGCGACTGTCATCTTCAGGCTCCACAACAACACACGAAGTTACGAAGTTACAAAGTAGTGATCTGTGTTGTTGTGGAGCCTGAAGATGATAGTCGCCTGAGCCATTCCACCTCCAGGACTGCTGACTATCGAAAATTTGCGAAAATTTGTTGTTTTTCCTGTGATTGCGAAAATAAGCGTCGATTTAAGGTGATTTTTCAGCGTTGGTATAAATATCCATATATTTGCAGCTGTAATGGCCCTATCGAGAAATGTGGAGATGTCGTTAAATTTCTTTTAGTAGTCACTTTTTTGTTATCACTACTATAACCCTGTTTGACGATTAGTTTGTACCAATCGAGGTAGACTGTCTTGCATCCCTCTTTAACAATTTTGAGACGGGTGCACCCAAACGTGCCCGCTGTTGTTTTAAATAAACTGCTTTTCTACTGTTCGGAGCAAAAATTTCTAGCCAATTCCAGTAAAACTAAAAAATGGGATGTGAAGACCAGTTCATGAACGAAAAATGACCAGTTATGCCCTTACTTCAGTGGGTTGAGAAGCTTATGATTTTTTTCTACAAGTAAGTTACATTTTAAAGCGCATATGCATTATGCAGTCGTTAAGTCGTAAAGAGTTAATTGTGTAGATAATAGGATAGTGTTCAATTCTATTTTGAGTTGTCTTGACATGCTTTAATGTTGTTACATTTTCCTCTTGACAACGCAACGAACAAGGTTGAAGTTTGATCATAACTCTGTCACTTTCTTTTCAGTACTCAACCTAAAGCCATTTTTCAACAACCTAATCCTGATGAGGATAAAGAGGACAACGACGATGAACCTGATGCAAAGAAGCAAAAAACATAACAGTTTAGTAAGGAATGAAGAGGATATGTTTTATATGTAGGGCCACAGATTGTGGAAGAGTTCACAAGTAGCTTACAAAAAGTGCATGCCAGGACTGGCAATAGCAAGATGCAGCTCAGTTACTTCAGCAATGATTCAACTTTGATTTGTATGAGAAAACTGTGCTACTGGTACATGTCCCGAGTTGTGGTCTAGTGAAGCATCGACCTTGAAAACGCTAGGTGTTTTGAGATGGCTTAGGGGATGTTAAATGTCTTTCCTGTGGTGCAAGTAAAAAAAAAAGTCACCTAATATTTGTGTGCCATTTTTCTTCATTACCAAGATACTGTGTTGGCTAAGACTTTGCTGTCAGTGCAGTAGATAGCTTTTACCCATTTCTTGCCATCACTTACGTTTACTACATGATCAAATTCTTCCATACTTTAAACGCGTAATCTCAAACGGAAACACTGAGAAGTATTTCCGTTTGAGATTTTGCATTTCAATAGACATCGTAGTAGTTTTTGTGTTCATTTACGTTTATTAATTTTGTATATTGATCTAGCCATTCTTAGAGGCAGTGGGTCATACTTGTGTAAGAATAGTGCTATCCATAATTCCACATGCATATACCGACCAGTGGGTCGCAGCAAACCAATAAATACAATTTTTTGGCATCCGCTTACTTAAATACTGGTCTCTCACTGTCCGCTACCAAGCGCGGACAACGTCTGTTCAGGTTGTTTTTTTTCTGTTTAGTGTTCAAGTAAATTTCAAAATTGTGGGCTGGGCTAAGAAGAGTTAAACATTTGGGATACAGGTGCATGCGAGGGTGCCTTAAATTTGTGATAGAGCACATCATAGTATAGTATCTGTGTGGCCCTTGGCCTTGGCATCTTGGCACGCTTGCACAAGGCATTGCCCAAAGTAGAACGGGGTTGAATTCGAGTCAAGCTGTTGCATGATTATGATGCTGATTATAATTTTCGGCATAAAACCACGAAAACGCTGCTGAGTAATGTGACGGCTTTTAATCCAGGAGGATCCTGTGTAAATTATTGTGGGTAAAAAGAAATATATTAGTAAAGACGTTTACTGTTAAGGTTTGACCTCACCCTCCCGTGTTCAAGCCGAACGCTTAATATATCCGCAGTCGGTGAATATTTTTAAATTAAATTTGGTGTGTAAGCCTTGTTGGACTTGGTCAACAAGCGTACCAATACTCATTAATATCCACCGCAGCAAATCGTAGATGTGGACCTGAGCTGAAACCATGAAATTCGTTTTTTCTTATTCTTGGCATGACACGTTTCTACTACGCTGTCTACAGATCAAACTATGTGTGCTGTAAAGCTGGTTCTTAGCTCTTTTTACAGGTATTGCGCTGTATATGTGCCCTTTCCATACAGCCTTTTTTTTTTATTGTTCATGTAGTTCAGGGATTAGATAACTCTAAACGACCACACTACTTGCTTTACATTGTTTCAAACATTAACCTTTGCATTCACCTTCTCCACTCGCCCTTAAATTTCTCACATCTTTTGATTAAATCTCATCACTCTGTGTTGGGACTGGTGCTCCTCTCCTTATCATTGAAGGCCCTGAGTCCTCCTTCATCCAGTAATGCGCCAATGCCCACCGAGCCTGAAGATGAAGACCACTCATTCCTCCCGTTAATTTTAAAGAAGAAGAATCAGCTAGCTCAACATTTACTTTCACCTTCAAATCGTACATGCATGCAATCAACAAATTTTTCCTTGGTGCAACCTCAACCTCATCTCGGCATCTCTATTCAATTACATTCTCCATCAAGACTGTCAGTCTTCAATCCATTCCTCGCTATGAATCAAGGCACCCTTTCTTTTGGATTTTCAACGAAGAAGAAGCAAAAAGCCTGTACCTTCCCTCAGGTAAATTTTCTCACCTTCTCATTACTGAATGTTCCTTTTGCCACCATACTGCAACTTCTTGGAATACTCGTCCCCGCCTGCAAACAGTGTTAGCCCTTTACTTTCTGCGCAGCCTCACCCTACAAGGGAACCCAGCTTACAACCCTATGGTACCCGTCATGTGGTGCCCACCAACTCAGTGACGTCGAGGTCTACTGTAAATGCGAATTTACAGGTAGTGTATATGTCCGAAACGGCTAATAGAAAGCCAAATTTACTGGGGTCAGCCGGTCAAAATTGGTTTCTATAGCCTTACTAGGAAATATACGCTACCTCAATCCATCCACCCTACCTCCCCTCTTGAGTCACCACTATGACACATTTAGAGGAAAATAATATGGTTGGCTATCACCTGTATACCATTTTAAAGAGCCTGTGTTTGCACATGCGTGGACGGGTTGTGAAGCTGGATGTATTTAAACAGTTTAAATCCTCCAGGAAAGAAACCTTTCGAGGAATAGAATGAAAATTTACAGGTAGTGTATATTTCCTAGCAAGGCTACAGAACCAAATTTGACCGGCTGGTCCCGGTAAATTTGGCTTTTTCAAGATTTTCAAGCACTTTTCCATTAATGGAAATTCAGTATTACTTCCCAGGACATTTCCAGGTTTTCAAGGACTTGCACGAAACACTGAATTTTCTGTAGAGCTGTACTAAGCACACTAAGGCCACTTAAAAAAAGAAAGTTGGTTCTCGGGCATTTTTCTCAAGAAATCCGTGCGGGCGGGCGGTTTTTTTTTTAATTTTTCGAACTCATTTTTCCGTACATTTTGGAGAATTATTTTTTAGTCTGGATAAAATAAAGAATACTGCCTTGTAATGCTTCGTACCATGTGTTCACACAATTATTTAACAACAAGAATGGTAATTTTATATTTCAATTTCTCATTTGTTCTGGCTATTTTTGTTCTGTAACTGCTATTTTTGCCGCGTCGTTTCTTTTTATTTCCCGTCAAAAAATCGGTGCGGGAGGGCCTGAGAACCAACTTTTCTTTTTTTAATGGCCTAAGATGGTTTGTTTTTAATCATTTTCCTGCGGCATCGTTGAATGCACCAATTATTTATTATCTGATCTATCGTGTGCAAGAGTAAAAATGGTAAAAACATTTGACTACCTACAACAGTAAGGTTTCACGTGGACTAAACAGTACAACAACACTGCAGTATCTGAAACCTTACAGGAAAGTTTGTGTTCCGTTGCAGTTTTGACTTCGGATCAGTTAAACCTTACCGTAAGCATCAAGTTCGTTTTTGTTGTCTTATTTGAATTTTTTTTCAACCACAAAAATTAATATTTTCACTTCCATCCGAAAATTCTTCCATTTATTAAAAAAATCCAAACAACAGCTACGTGCAATTTCAAAATCAAGATACGAACGATGTTATCTAGTGAATATTCAACAGACTGTCTTCATCAGGCACAAAAGTAAGGGTCCTTGTTTAAATCTTAGCGGACATTTTTCTGGCCAACAACGGCTGGAAAAATGTCATCTGCTAAAATGTAAACAAAAGACCCTTTCTTTTGTGTTTGCCTGCCTGATGAATAAAGAGTGCAACGTGAACGGTCCGTGTATTTTAGATCCTGTCATGTTAATGCAGAACCTTGTAATTTACATTCTCATTCCAAAGAAACTCTTTCCAACCCAAATAAAGTACTTTTGCAATCTCATTCCTATTTAAATGATTGTGCCGTCACCACCGTTTCGGATTCGAACGTAGATTTACTTACAGCCATAGATACATTCCAACATGGTGGATGCGTCTCCCGTTGTGTCTACTTTGAAAGGCAACCCCTGCGATGTTGCTTCCATCTCTTCGCCCGTGATCAACGTGCTGCCATCTCTTCACCCGTGATCAACGTGCTTCTTGCACCTCCCTCGTCTGCTGGTATTAGTACAATATCTGGTGCTGTTGCTAAATTGTCTCATTATAATTATTCTGCTTCGAAAAAGAAAAATTTGAAAACGTAGACAATTCTTCTGCTAATAAAAGTAAATGGGACCATGCTGCCGTCTCTTAGCTTCGTTGTTCAAGATGTGTCGCTACCCCAGAGCGATGGTGTAGTATACCGAAGTGTCCAAGACTCATCGAAACAAGCTGCCTGCTACAATCACCAAGTCACCACGTAAAGTCAGAAATGTAAGCATGAATCAGTTGAGAAACCCTAATGTGCAAAATTCGCAAAAAAAGGGCGAAGCTCATTCCAGTCAGGGTTGCTTCTGGATGATTATCACTTCGACGTGGCCCAAGAAAAGGGAACTCGTCGTTCGAGACCGTCCACTGGCGCGTCTGGCTTTGGTGAAACGAATAAAATTCACCCATCAAGAAAGGACAACAATTATACAAAAGCGAATTTGGGTATCGTCCTGCGTCGGGCAAAACCCAATGTAATGAAATGTACAATGAGTCACAAAAAACGGCGTCGCCATATCATTCCATGGTCAATAAAGGCCACTAACATCGCTACATTCCCATGGCTCGTCACCCAAGAGGGGTGACAAAGGAGTGGTCGCCCATGAAGGGAGACATAAGGCATGTCGACGTATATTCCTGTCACCATGTAGCAGTATTTCTGGGGCCGATGTCCATGCGTCCCGGTCCCCACGACGCCAATTATCCAGATCGCCACGTCGTCATACCCTGGTAGACTAATTTTCTTCCCCACGTCGTTATGCTCCATATCGCCGTAGCCTTGTCGCCCACGATGGGCGACGGTGTATTGGTTATGAACGGAGGTCAGTAGTTACATTGCCTGTGTGGGGAGATATGACGATCTTTGCGAACAGGAATTCGATCACCTCTTTGTCCGTGGGGAGAGTCGTGATCATTACAATGATGATGAAGTCGGACTCTTTTTCAGTAGATTCCTACAGTAACTTGCTTCATGGGTGTGCCGTCATCACGTTGCTCCACCGCCTAACCCTATGTGACTAACGACGATTGTGTTCGGCAGACCTACCAGAAGGATTTTTATGAAATTTCATTGACATCAGATGGCTTGTATGGAAAGAAATTCTTTCATTCCTTAGCATGAATTCACTCATTGTATCCATCATTACCTCTCGAGTTCGTTTAGGAACGCCTTGCTAGTGTCGAGAATGAGTCGGACCAACTACATACTACCTTTCGCTAACGGACGATGCTCACCCCAAGCCTTACCATCCCCCATAGTCCCAGGCTTTACTTCGTTAATTCCTCAATTTGGAAGAATGAACACTGAAAACGGAAGTTACCACCGCTTCCAAGATCCGGCACCCTGCGCAGGAAACCCTCCCTACCCTCCGCCACCAGGGGCCCTTCAAACTACACCGCCCACGGCCACAGATTGGTAAATCTTCGAAGGCTCCCACGTCATCCACGTCTGTGCCGTACCTGCTGTTCAGGAAACCTCCGTTCCTAAAGCTCCGAAACCAGTGCAAACCATAACTTCCAATCCAGTCTCACATCGTTCTTCGATGAGGCCTGGTGTAAACAGGGTCCCGTCCCCATTCCACCTTTGACCTTCTTCAACATGATGCTGTCACCAAAGAATGGATTCATGCCAACCTGGCCATGCCCCCTGGCAATTTGACAATGCTGAT
>JAHWFP010156764.1:0-10970 GCA_023313725.1 Lithobius niger
TGTCAGTATGGCTCAGCGGTAGGGCCTTGGCCTTTGGTTTCAAAGGTCCTGGGTTCGATTCCCCACTCAGGCAGTCTGACATATAAGTCCAAAAGGCATCGTAAATAGGTTTGCATCTGTATTTAGTTATTTCTTGTGAGCCTTTGGAATTCCCGTTTTTAATTATTAATTATGTAGTTATATAATGTAGTAGCTACGTAGTTTTGTAATTGTTTAGTTTGCTGGTGCTGACGATCCTTGTGGTTGTAACTACACACACTAAATTAAACCATGGTTTTCAATCGGCGTCCTTTGGGTAAAGAACGCTGATCGAAAAACCATGATTAAACTAAACTGATTTTATTTCATTGTTGCTGGATCAGGTTGTTGGTCGTGCAGTTGTTTAAGCACAACAATACTGTAATTCTCAATTGTTGCATTTGATCATCGAGATTTGCATTATGGAGATTGGAGATGGGTGTGCGAACAAGCACGATTGGGTAGTTATGTTTATTATAGATTTACGGTAGTTGTATTTGTAGTAGGGTGCATGACCGTGGGTTGAGACCTTTAATAAACAAATTTAAATGGAAATTGCGATTTGCTCCCTGCATTGTTTTATAAATCAAACTGGAGGATGTTTGGCAGAAAGTAAGAGTTTATTATACGAGTGTTTCGTTCGAAAAATGAGGACGATTTATTTCTGTTTCTACTGCACGTTGTATATTTCAAATCAAAAAGTAAAATCTACTGCATATTAGTGATCACTTTCACACATCTTGAGAAAAAAGGACGTTCTGCAAACATCGTAAAATTGGCATGATGAAAATATTTATTTTGATTTTATCCAGAAACGAACTAACATGACGTCCGAGTACATTGTGTCGTAAATCGACCTGGATGATGTTTGGATCGAAAAATGAGGACGATGTGTTTCTGTTTCGTCCGTTCACGAGAGAAGACTTGGAAGCCATCGAAAAGAGAACTTCGGAAGCGGAAGCATCGAAGCAGAAGACAGAGGAAAATGACGACGGTTGTGATGAAAATAATCAACCTGACCCTAATCTCGAGGATGGACTCCATCTACCCCGCTTCCTTAGTTACAGGTTTCCTACAGAGTTGACAGCTACTCCAATTGTAGATATTGACCCGTTTTACGAAAATAAACTGGTAAGGATTTATCACTTGTACACGTTCCGTGACTGTCCATTGGGTTGGGTAGTTTTACAAGGAAAGGGCAACGTGATTGAAAAATATTTGTATCGCCGTTTTTAGGTAGTATTTTATGGTGCTTTCTGAATTATCTGTATGAATGTATTTTAAAATAGTACACTTTTAATTTTAATTCATTTTTTACCTTTAGGAATATTAATTTATTTTTACTATCATTTTGACGCTTTGCTGCATTTGACAATAATTTGTACCATATTTTATCTTATAGGGAGGGGTGTTAGTAGCCAGAATTGGTCCTTCCTATCACCTGTTGCTGTTTGATAATTATTATGGTAACATGTTATGGTATTATATATAAATCATGGTAAACAATGCAGGAGGACGATTCCATTTCGAGCCATAAACGTTGATCGAATTGAAGTCCTACGTCGAGCTGAACGAAATCCTCACTCCAGATCATACACCAACATGCCAATTCAACCGGAACGTGATTTAAACCTCCCGAGTAATGAAATAGCACATCTGTAATCTGTATTGAGGCCACTTCAGGTTCTTACTTGCCAGACTTTCTCCCTCACCTTCCAGAAAACTTGAGAAATGTTATCTTTATGGTTTTGTTTGGTAATAGTAAGGGTTAGCGACCTACATAGGAAAACAATGTTCTCTAGTAACAATTCTTACATGGACGCAACAATGACAGTATACACTAACAATTTATTCCTTTTTTTTGGCTTTCTCGCTGGCAAAATATACGCATATTTAATCATATTTCCCGTTGTTACGCGAGCGGCGACAACTGCTATCGCAATGCACAAGCCGCCATGTTTCCGCCTGCAGACAGCGAGTTGTGACGTCACGCTTCCTGGAGGAAGTAACCGATTAGACGCGTGTTTAGCCGAGAAATCGTCTGCTACAAGAATCCGTCGTCCACTACAATAGCAATGGTTAATGACATGGAAATTCCGAATGACATGGCTTTGTTCAAGTTATTTGAGGATGTAATAAGCAATGAAAATGCGGCTAATGACTGGTTGCAGAGATGTGGATTGCTTTTGGATAATTACACATGCCAAACATATAACATTCCCATGGCACAAGATAATGGGAGAATATTTTAGAGATGCGGACAGCGCAAACGTAGAAAATCGATAAGGAGCATATCATTTTTCGAAAAAAAGCCACTTGTCTCGAAACCAAATTATGCTGTTTTAATACTTATGGTCAGTCAACAAATTTAATGAAAATAAAAATTGGAGTGTCGAAAGTAACCCTGGTAGACTGGAACAATTTTGTACAAGATGTTTGTGCGGACCATTGGTTGTCCACGCCTACAATTCTTGAAGGGCCAAACAAAATCGTGAATCAAAATCAAAATTTATGAATCAAAATTTGGAAAAAAAAAGTATAACAGAGGACGTATTATTGAAGGGCCTTGGGTACTGGCAGGCGTGGAACGGGAATCGGGAGACTGCTTCCTGGTCACAGTAGCAACAAAGAGACAAAGCAGCAATGTTGCCACTGATTTTCCAACACGTCCGCCCAGCCACAGCTATAATCACTGACCAGTGGAAAGCATACAACAGTTTGGTTGAAACAGGATTGGAACATCTTACTATTAACCAAAGCTTACACTTTGTAGATCCCGATACAGGCGCTCACATACAAACTGTAGAAAGACAGTCGTGCGAAGTTAAAAACAAGTATCGAAGCATGTCAGGCACTCCAGACGCCCTGTTCGACACATACCTGGTAGAGTGTGGTGGAAAAAATTGGCAGAGACAACCAAAAAGAAGTATTTAAAGCTCTTCTGATTTGTATCAAGGAGCAATATCCAATGACATAGAAAACAAATTGTAACTTATGTATGCATTACCCTATCAATCCAAACTGAAATTAATTAGAATATACATTAATTAAGAATTAACATTATACTCTTCTTCATTATCAAATTATGTATGTATATTATAAATAAGTTTCTACATCTTTCCCAAATACTGATTTAAGATACATCGATTATATTCCCTACTCAAATAAACCACCCGGTGATAATCGTCATCTGTATGTGATTTCGAATCAAGTGCACCTAACATAACTGAAAATAACAACAACTAAACACAACAGAACCACAATAGTAATTCCGTGGTGAAACTCTGTACCCTGCGTGGTGAAATTCGAACCAGGATAACTAACCTAACCAACAAAAACAGCAATACAAAACCACAAAAGTCTACTGTAGTGAAAGTTCTTCGCCTGCCTGATGAAATTCTAAGCAAGGCAACTGACCTAACCAAACCAACAAAAACAACAGTACAAAACCACAAAAGGTGTACTGTAGGGAAAGTCCTTTGCCTGCCTGATGAAATTCTAATCAAGGCTAATACATATTCTGACTAGGACATAACAGCAAAAACAACAACGCAGAACCTGTGAAGATGTCTAGATGTCCTTACAACGTAGTTTAAAGCCAGCTGAGACATAACCAGGAGAAGACCAGTCGGACAGGGCCAGGAAGGAAGTTGCGGATGTCCACACATGAGCAGACACGTTCACTTTCCAGTTCAGAACCGTCTAGAAGATTCTAGAAGCCCGTCGTTTAGGAAGACGGAAATTGCTACTACCGTAGCAACAGCAACCAAGTGTTTTGGGGTTCCAAACTCAGGTCCCACTTCTGACTTGAGGGCAAACCCCCATTTTATTTAGATTTATACGCAAGCTGACGTAATTGTAATCAGTATTAATTATGGGAATAAATTCCCTTGTTTAATTACAATCTCTTCTCACGTTTATTACAATCTATTTCGATCCACGCGTTATTTAAATATTCCCATCTACAATTGGTACCAGGGCGATGGTAACGTAAAGTATTTTCACAAATGTATACCAAATTCCAATTCGGACTTTAATATGTTGAAATTTGTGTTTTATCCGTCTCGTATGCTGACCAAGGAATTTCGCCACTTGGATCAATGCTGGAAAGGAATCTGCACAAGGACTTTCGCAGCAGGATTGAGCCGGATCTGAAAAGAAGCATGGAGGAGATTCAAGGGAGGTTGCCAACGGATTTCTTCACAAAATCAACACTCTGCAAAGGCAAGCAAAAAGGTGGTAAACTTAAATAAGAAGTCCATCTGAAAAGTATAGAACAGCATTTAACTTAGGTGTAAGCAGATTTCGCCCAAATATATAAAAGAAACCTAGAAGAAAGAATAATTTACGGTAGTGTGTTAACAAGATAAGCCTTTATTGTTTTGATTACAGCAATGGCTGACTTAAGCAGGATGGCTACCAACATACATCATTTATGTTTGCTGGATTGTAAGAATTGTAACACCTGGACCACAAGGGAGGAAGCATTATTAAGACATCAAGGTGCATGGTTTCAAGGTGCATGCTTATGACTAATAAACCGAAACCTACCGATGAGGCTAAACTTGCAGCTTGGGAGTTGGCTAATAAAAAGGCAATGGGTTTGATAATGTCATCAGTAGACACTGAGGTAGTGAAGATCCCTTAGGATTTAGACACAGCTTGGAAGATTTGGGACCATTTTATATGAACCGTCAAATATTTTGTATTACTTAGCATTACGCAAAAATACTGCATCAGCTTAGAAAGACAGAGTCTATGAGCGTAGCTGAATATCTTGGTAAACTAGGTACTATTTTCTAACAAATGATGATACAGGTAGAAGTCTCGATGATGAAGAAAAGCTTGTTCCGTAATTTTAGGATTGCCTAGTCCGTATGGCGTAGTAATTACGAGTTACCTTGCTCCTCTCAAGAAAGAAGAGATACTAAAATCTGCAGATTTGGAACATTTATTGATAATGAATGAAAGTAAAAGTCAAGTGTTTGCTAATAATAAAATATTTCTAGATACTCCGGCGTATCTAAACAAGCCTGTACAACAGCAGCAGCCAACGACAGGACTAATCTGCTACCGTTACAGAGGCGTCGAGTTTACTACAAGTAAAGCAAGAATCGATAAAATACGCCACGAAAAATAACCTAGTGCATACCGACAAAGCAGGAGATGTAATATTAGATTTTAAAGCAGGTCAACCAATACTTTACCCGAATTTGACGTAAACTTGTTTTCTGTTGGTCTGGCAGTTTTGAATAATTTTAAGATAATATTTGAAGATGATAACTGTAAAGTAATTCACAAGTCGAGCAAAACAAAATTTTTTTCTGCCTTGTGCGTAAGTGGACTATTCATAGTCTTTTTTCCGTAAAAATGCCTAATCTAACTTCAGGCAGAAATCACGAAAAACAGAAAACTGTACACGCTCAAGTGGTAGTTGTGAAATGCAGCGCAGCCTAACCTAATTTTTCCTAGTCAAGCGCAAACACCAGCAATTCCAATTTCAAAGTTAAGTGAGGTGCCAGTCATGAATGAAATTCAGCATACCATGAAAAGTGACTTACCTATTACTGAAATTATGGGTGGAAACACGTTGTTACGGCACCGGCCTATTATGCATGCAGCACTTTCAACGTTGAAAAAAATTGCGTAGTCCAAAGCACTAAGAGGTTTTGCGTCGCAAGGAGCTATTAGGCTAAAAAAGAATCATTGTGGAGATTCTCTGCAGTCTAATGCTAAATGTAAGCCTTTTACAACAACCAATATGACACGACCCAGCACGAGGATAGGTCCGCTGTATTCTGACGTTGTCGGCCCTCTCCCAGTAGCAACAATGGCAGGCAACAGATATTTCGCAACATTTATTGATGACTACTCTCGTTACGTCACAAACGAAAAGACTAAAGACTAAAGACGAATTGTTTGAGCATTTTAAGCAGTAGGTAGAAATGTCACAGGCATAAACAGGGTGCAAATCAAAGGTATTTCAAAATGACCATGGTTCCGGGTATCAAAATGTCCGCATGCAACAATATATGACCTCGCACGGGATAAAACACCAGTTTTCACCACCGTACACATTGACTACGGTGACTGTGACTGAGGTTGGCGCTAATGACCAAGTTGTCGACGCGCCATTAAGCCTCAATCCCCCCCCCCGTACACATTTAGCTCAAATGGCACTGCAAAACGTTTTAATTTATTCCTAATGACTCTAGTCCAGACCACGTTGCTTCAAACGAAGTTACCTTTGAAGTTTTGGGGCGAAATGGTTTTCACAGCAGCTTATCTTCGAAATCATTGTCTCAATACAAGAAATAAAAATGTCACTCCTAGACAACTTTGGTTTAACACCGACTACAAACCAACAGTTAAATATTTCAACGCTATTGGCTGCATGTGTTATTCGTAAAAACTGCTCAAAATCCAAACTAAACTGGACCCAAGGGGACTTGCCTCTATTATGGTAGGATACGATTTAGATTCTCGAGCGTACCGCCTATATGATATCAAGAATCATAAAATAATCGTTAGCAGAAATGTAACTTTTCAAGAAGATATGTTAGGCTCAACTCATTTGAAATGTTCGTCTGAAAAAGAAAAGTTTGAACCACTGTTAACGTCTCTGGAACCACCTGACAGAATCATCCAAGAAAGGTCATCAACTAGAGGACAAACAACTCGAGTTGACCAAAGCGTCCACGCAAGACAGGCCATCAGCCCCTGATAGTCAAATGGAACCAACCCAGGTGTCCATACAAGCAAGGCTATCAGTCCCTCCCTCAACAACTGAAGATCTTGACTTAAGGTCATTGGCCTTAAAGATTACCCCTACAATGTCGACAAGGAGTCGGGCTAGATTAAGGAGTGAGCATCAGCAAAAAGTTTTGCCGAGTTCGTCAGGAGGGGGCATACATCAATCCATTGATGAAAATGATTTCTCAGCAAATACTTCAAACACAAATATAACGCCTCAACCAGCCTTGTTGACTGTACCTACAGAACTTGACAGCTTAGAGGAAGCACTTTCTGGTCCAGATGCCGACCTGTAAAAAAATCGCATTCAATGATGAGTACGGCTCACTCATAGCCAATCATAACTGGGATTTATTGGACCCTCCCCCTAATGCACACACCAGAGGAAGCAAGTGGATCCTGAAAATCGAAAAGACACCTACAGGGGAAGTCGAAAGATACAAGGCGTGTCTAGTAGCTGAAGGCTATGTTCAAAAATATGGCTTAGAATTTTTCGACACGTACTCGCCGGTCGCAAGCCTACCTAGGATACGCTTGCTGGTTACCGCTGCCATCCTCCAGGGATTCACGATAGACCAATTCGACATAAAAACCGCACAGTTAAACGGTTTCCTTGGCAAGGCTACCGGGAAAACACTGGTACTGCTGCTTCACGGAAGAAATGATCAAGAATGGGGGGGGGGGGAATTGAGGCTTAATGGCGCGTCGACAACTTGGTCATTAGCGCCAACCTCAGTCACAGTGCAGTGGTCCGGGTTGCCACTGCACCACACATTACAGAGATGTTATTCAAACCCCTAATCTAAATCAAGAATGGGATGTACCGCTGCAAATCAGATGCTTGTGTGTTCGTAATACACAAGGATAACGAAATATGTTGGCCTGTAGTTTACGTTTATGACACCGTAGCCATAGCATCGTCACGTAAGATGCGAGCCCTCACACGCAAGATCTTAACTTCAACTTTCGAAGTACGGCGTTTAGGACCAGTAAACTTCCTGCTGGGTATCAAGTTCTTAAGGACACAGTTACGCTCTAGCACTAAACCAAATGCAGTATACTGACAAGGTGTTAAACGCTTCGGCATGGACGACTGTTCACCTGTCCTCACACCAACAGTGGAAACATGGTCTGAGATGCTGCAAGACTCGTCAGTGCCAGAGAAGGTCCCTTTAAGGGAACTCGTAGGAAGTCTGTCCTACAAAGCTAATGGTACACGCCCTGACATATCATATGCTGACAATTCTTTGGCACAGCATTCGTCTGCCCCAAATGTCTGCTGGTTGGCAAGCCAGCAAGAGGATCTTAGGTCCCTAAACGGAACCCAGGAACATAGCCTTGTTGTCAACCCAGATAATTCAGGACTAAAAGTCTACGTGGATGCAAGTCATGCGAGTGACACAGCTAGCAGGAAGTCAACTACTTGGATAGTTGCAACTGATGGTGGAATGCCGTTTCTCTTGAGATCCGCATGACATTGCGCGTCAGTTGGGCGTACAGATGTATGACAAGATTTAGATTAGGGGTTTGAATTATATCTCTGTAATGTGTGGTGCAGTGGCAACCCGGACCACTGCACTGTGACTGAGGTTGGTGCTAATGACCAAGCTGTCAACGCGCCATTAAGCCTCAATCCCCCCCTCTTGAGATCCAACTTACAGAAGACCAAGTCCGTATCCACCATGGAATCCGAGTATAAGGTGTTGTCCCAGGCAGTTCAAGAAACTCTGTGGACACTGGACTTGCTGAAGGAAACAGGCTTCATTCCTCTTGAAGACGAACAGCCAGTGTCAATTTACATGGCTTCTCAGAGTGCAAAAGCACACGTGGAGCGCTCAAGAACCAAACACACAGATATATGTACCACCACGTTAGAGAAAAACTCGATGTTGGCAAAATATCTAGCGTGTGTCTTGATTAGGCAATTGGCTATGTTATTCACGTCGTTTTTTCAACAGAAAACGGAAAGCTGTGTCACTAATTGTGACTTTTATGTTATCAGGCGACCAAAGTCTCCCGATCAAACAAGTTTCAGCCTATTCTGTAGCATTGTTATTTATCCTGAAATAACAATACCATTGTTATTTATTTGAAAACAGCCAAACGACCTTAGCTGTAAAGACAGAACGTGTCTAGTGGTCGCCATGCTCTTATATATATTTTATCTGCATGTTATTGTTAATCTTGGTGGGCGACACACTAGCGTGTGTCTTGATGTTGCGCCACAGTATTTTCTATTCTAATTAAAAATGTGTTAAACAATCCTTTGACGTAGCAATAAATCGTTTGAAGACTTCAAAGATAGTCACTGTTACCAAAAAAATATTTCTTTAGTGCTACAACACCAGGAAAGCTAATAATGAGAAGATTACCTTGTTTTGTGCGTCCCGATAACACTATGAGGTGGTCACTTTCAGCTCGCCTCGCGGCAGTTTTTGACGGTTTTAGACGACGCAGCTTGCATGCTACGTGAAAGCAAGCGTAGAAACCTTTATACATCTAATGAAGTTGTGCATGGCTGTGATCAACGTTCTTAAAACACTTTTTTTGTTTGAAAATGGTGGCGATTTTGCTTACCGACGCATCCCGCAAGTCCCTTCTAAAACCATTGACGCATGACGTCAGTTAGACGGAAGTGGGCGCTGATCAGGTTGATGAGTTTTAAGAGATTGCTCACTAACCCCACTGCAAGCTGAAGGCTAACTGAGAGAATTAAAACGCACTTTAAATAGAGCTTGCACAAACGAAAGAAGAAATGCATCAATGCTTGCCAGCCCCAAAGCAAGGTTTAACAGGGACAGAAGAACCCTGGTGCAATAACCGTTCATGAATTCTTTACCTTTATCATAGTTAACATTTGGTGGTGCTGTCTAGGGTAACATTTTTTTTTCTGAATTAGGTAATAAATATCCGTGAAGTAGGGGCAGTTAACCTGAAATAATTGATCGTTTGCAAGAAATGGACAGTCCAAACGTCGAGGGGGTGGCAAAATCTCACGAGCGCGCCAGAACGGATGTGATTTCAACACCCCCGAGACGTTTTGACTGTTCCGTTTCGAGTCAACGATCAATTATTACAGATTTACCGCTTATTTTCATGGATATGTGTTTTAATGCTAAGGTGTGACGTCAAACTAACTTTCGACTTGAGTTTAAAAAAAATTTTTTATTTGTAATTTTATTCGTGAATCACAATGAATTTAAGAATGTTTACATACAATTGACATTTAAATTCCTGAATGAGAACTTCTGGGTAGAAACTTCCTGTCCACGGAAGTTACAGTAATTATGGACGTTCTGGCACCCTGTCCGAGCCACAGACTTTTGTGTTTAAGGTAAAACCATATTTTTTCCGTCTTTAATAATTTAAATAAGATTGAGTATAAAATGTGCTATTTGCTTGAGTCTCGTAGGTTTTTAGGTGTATTTCAATGTGTCAGTGGCCCAGTTTTCGTACCGTCGGGACAAAAGGTTGCCGGGTTAGGCTTAGCTTGCAACATTTTTTCCCCCAAGTTGGTACCATGGAAGATATCGCTTGGTGCTAATATGCCTGTTTATGTTGGTTTGTGTTGGTGTGCTGGCAGAATTTGTATTGTGTAGTTATGAAAAGTCAGTCATTATCTCACGTAGTGGATTAGGTGTTATGTAGACCCCATAAAAGTGTTAGGTTATCAAAAAAGTGTAGGTTATCAAAATTAACCCACGGTGACTTGTGTGGATTTTCAGATTAACCGTATATAACAACGACACTTTTAGCATTGGGGTGTGTTAGCGTGACGTCACCACTGTGCATTAAGTATAATTAAACTACCAGTTAAACCGCTTACCCTACTCTATTGATTTATTCATGTATTGAATTTGTTTCAGACTTTCCTTGTCATACCCAGGGGCCAAGAAATATGTCGCTTCAGTGCCTCCAAGTCATTGTTCCTATTCAGCCCCTTCAATCAAATTCGTCGAGTGGCTCTTTTCATTTACCTTCACCCGTATGTCAAGATAGTCACGCTATGTGTCATTTTAATCAACTGTCTCCTTATGGTTATAAGAAAAAATGCCAATTTGGAAGCATCAGAGTAAGAACTAAACGCATCTTCACGATAATTTGTACCCACACTTCACTGAGTGTGTACAGTACTGCAAGACAATGAAATTTCAATGCACCATTACCACCCCAGCTTCGACGCAGTGCATTCGCCTAGA
>JAHWFP010156783.1:0-14720 GCA_023313725.1 Lithobius niger
GATTGCGTTGCATCTCCGACTCCGTCACGGCTCCGTTTGTTGCTGCGGATCAAAAATGCACATCACTATCCCACTGATTGCATCCATGCTCAAGGTTAACAAAGCACGACCGCCGCTCAGCCAGAAAAGGAGCGAGTGTCTAAAAACAAGTTTAACATGCTGCTTGTTGTAAATGTGCAAAATGACAATTGTTCAGGCATTGTGCTTTTATTTTCAGTAATGGCGTGCTACTCTTAAATTGTAGCATTGTACAGGGAAGAATACCAACGAACTTCGTTAGTCGAACCAAAAACTACATGGCGACGCCATGTTGCAACAAGTGAATACGACACATACATGCATTTGGATTTTTCAAATGTACTGGATACGCAACGCGAGCCATCTGCTCGTCCCCTCAGGCTATGGTTACCATGACAACGACGCACCCGAGCCGGAGTCGGAGAGAAAACGCAGTCGCTGTAACTTAAATGTGTTCATGATGATTCTAACATGAAGGCTAAGGGTAGAATTTCAGGGAGACGAGAAAACAAGGATGTCCATAATGAGTGCAGGAGGGAAAGGAGTTGCCTTCCTGAATCTGCCTAGTTTTGGAAGGTTATGTGTTTGCTGTAACACAGGCCAACGAAGTTGCGAGGACAGAGAGTAGGAGTGTGAGGGAACCATTCTTGTGCGTGGCTAAGGACTGTGACGGGGCAGGGACGCTTTTCGCACAAAGGCAAGCTGCCTGTGATGTGATTGACGTCATTCATCGTAGTTCACTTGTCCTCCATCTAAATGTGATCCCCATTAGATGTAATTGCACTTTATGACTTGAAAGTGCATAACTCTCACATGAATTATCAACCTATGCATTGACTTGCATTGTAAATAGGTTTGAAGTAGCTTTCTTATTTTGGTGCTATCTTTTCTCCATATAGCGCACGCCTGAAACCAGTCAAGGCCAACTGTGGTTTTTGTTGGCTCTGACTGGATGGCACTGGCCTGCTTTGGACTTTCTTGTCAAGTAAGGGCTATATCTGTATTTATTGGCTTTCAATGAATACTCGTTTTTAAGTTAGGTTAGGTTAGGTTAGGTTTACTTATAGTTAATAATTGCGTATAGTAGAAATGTCATGTGGACTATAAAGAGAACCTTTCAATTGCATTTTAACTGTTTTTCAAGTTAATTCCTTATTTTGCTACTATATTGTGTCCATAGATGGCGCTGGTAGCAGTTCAAATTTTTTGACATTTGTGGTATTTTTTATTTTTTTATTGTTTCTCTGAACTCCAAAAGACTTGATGTCTTCTTTTTATGTATATTCAATGAAAACTGAAAATAAGGCCCATTAATTTTGCATTGCTTATTTTGCTTCCATATTTTGTGTGTAGATGGCACTACTGTAGCCTTTCGTGGCCATCTGTGGCTTTTGTTGGATAAAACTGGCTAATGTTGGCCACTTTTGGCATTTCTTGTACATAATGGTCAATCTTGCATTATATTGGATTTGCTGTGAATATCTGTGGTTTTTTTACTTAGGCCAGAGTAGACTTACTTGTAGTTCGTAATTTAGTCTGGTAGACATTCCATTGGAATATAAAGAACACCTTTGAGTTGCATTTTAAGTGTTTTTCAAGTTTATTCCTTACTTTGCTACCATATTCTACCCCTAGATGGCGTTACATGTAGTTCAAATTTTTTTTACATTTGTGTTATTTTGGTATTTTTTTATTGTTTCTGCGGACTCCAAAAGACTTGATGTCTTCCTTTTGTGAACATTTCTTAAAAACTGAAAATAAAGCCAATTTATTTCATTTCATTACTTGTTGCTGACTAACTGTTTGCACACGCCCCCTGTCAAGATCCAGAGAAAATAGTAGTTTGGTATTTCTCAATCAGTTTTTTTTTTAAATTCATTCTTTTCACATCTTCCAATTTAAGTTTTGCTAAAAATTTGTGTTGAAGTTTATCCCCCTAGATGTAAGTATCACATGTAAGACATTTTCTTTTGATTCTTATAAAGACTCTTTGAGAAATATCAGACTACCATTTTTCCAGAGATGGGCGGGGCTGCTGTGTTTTAATGAGGTGTGTGTAGTGAGTAGTGGCTTTTAAATTTTAAGGTAAAGTATTATTAGATGTCAGGTTGCTAATGTCTGCTGTTTATTGTTAACATTTCATTGTTTTCAAATGTGTTTGGTTGGTTCTTCTAGTCTAAAAGAATGATTGACCTGGAGAAAAAACAATGAACTGCTATCAATGCGATTCCTCGCAGTACGTAACGCAATTTATTTTAATGTTTTGTTCCATTAAAAGAGAAAATTACCTTTCTTTAATGAGAAACTTACACAAAGGGTCATTTTCTATTCACTAGCAATATTGCAACGAAAGTTTTATTCCATTTTACTATATAGAAATTTATACATTTCTGGAAAATTAGGAGGAGAGACTGTACAAATGCTTGAGATGCAGTACGGAAACCTGCTAATACCTAAATAGTAATCACTTCAAGAACGCTAATTTTAAAAAGGATCAAGGTTAATTTCATAGAAAGTATAGTTAAGGGAGTTTCCCTTATAAATTTCCCTTATAAATTCCCTTATAAATGAGATTTAGATGGTGAATTTTATGTATGATGTAGGCTACGATTTTCAATCAGTGGTCGTCCACGTTAACCATATCATTGCCTTCTTGCTTATGAAGTTCGTGAATATTTTCTACTTCTCTTGCGGTTTTTCCCTGTCAAGATTTAGCGATACCCACAAGAGCGCTGTAAGATGTAAACCTCTATATTGTGTCTGCCTGACGATCCCCAGTCAAAACGGCAAACTAAAATGTGTGATCGTTGCCTAACGAAAATAAACAAGAATAACAATCCATGATTTGTGTCTATGGAGATTAATCACTCCAACATCTGAGGCTTATTTATTTTTTATTTTTTACAAAGCGTAACTTTAAAGTAAACAATTAATTTTTAAGATGGTTTCTGACATAGGTTGCAACTGCATCACAAGGAACAACAGACAGCTTTCACAAAAATAAAGGTAAGAAAACCATTGTTTTCTACATTGGTTGTTTTCGAGGAAGAATATTTCATTCCTCTTCTTCAGAAGACCACATCAAAGCAGAGAATGTTCGTTCGATGTACGCTTACTCCTTGTTGCATTTTAAATCTTCATGCACAGCTGCCGACCACTGCTTTCTAAGTTAGTCACTAGGTAGCCGCTCGACGACTGCAGTCAAATTCCACTTAATATCTACTTTGGCAATTAGAGACAATGGGACAAGTTCTTCAGTTAGGTCGTGGGAAGGGCCATTAAGGTTCATGAGAGGCACTCGTCGACAAGAAAATCTTTGAATTGCCCGGAGGTGTGCTCCTTGTTTGGTGTTGGAGTGGAGGAGCACTGACGCCTGGTCCCAAGCAATATTGTGGTTGGTCTTGCAATGATGTTGGGCAAGCCCATTCAATTTTCTCCTCGTCGGTGTCTCCCATGTGCTCCTTGACGAGTCGTAATTCCTGACGACGTTTCATTTCTCTGGTGTAGGTGCCATTACAGTCCATGCACGGCACCTAATAGATTTTCTCGTTGACGAGTGCCTCTCAAGAACATCACTGGCCCTTCCCACGACCTAATTGAAGAACTTGTCCCATTGCCTCTAATTGCCAAACTAGATACTAAGTGGAATTTGACTGCAGTCGTCGGGCGGCCCTGTAGCGAATAACTTAGGGATTTTAAATTAAGAGCCCTGGAAGAACTCCTTATTCTTTTACGAGTAATGATTGTGAAGAGAGATTGTGAACAAGGAAACTGTGTTACAAGATTGGGATCCTTCCCTATGCCTATGGTGCGTTTTTACCTCATTAATGCAGTCATTTATGCAAAATATTGCGTCACTTCCGCCTTTATCCCACTTCCCCCTACCCTGCTCGTGTCCACTCACTCTTTTCTTGCTGCGAACACACGATTCCATGCAGGGAGGTGGGCGGCCCATGTTCTGTAACACAGTTTCGTTGGATTCGACTCAGAGAACTTAGATTCTCCTAGCGAGAACAAGTTTTCTGGGAGAATCTTCATTTCTCCATCGCAGAATCCTCCTCACTGTGTTACAAGATTGGGATAGATTAGGAATCCAGTGCACACCTCGGAATCGCTCCGAAGATGGCTGTGGCGACCTTTGGTCAAATAATGACGGTCGCGCCGAAACCGCCCTCAGCAGTGGCGCATTTCCCAACTCGAGACTAGCTCCGTCTGCAATTTCCAACACCGCCGCTGATGCCCGAATGGCCGCCCACTCTGCAAGACAGCCCCTCAAACTTCCAGCACGCGATGTGCTCGTCATTTTAAGTTCTGTTCCAGCTTTTCGGTTACAAACAATCCAGCCGCCCACACAACAAAATCACCTACGCACGCTCGGTAGAGCCGATGCCAATGCACGCCGCCGCGTACCGCATCGCCCAAAGGAAACACACAAAAAAAATGTAAAACCGAGCCAATTGCACGTTTTTCCACTACCAGCAACTACTGTTTTCCACAGTCCGCTACTTGCGGTTTCCGTCGGTTCGGTCAGTCACCGTCTCCGACAATGGGTTTCACATCTGAACTCCCAAACTCACGTCTCTTTCACTATCGTTACTCTCCAAAGTCGGCTACACAAACCAAAAAAAAACACTACGAACCTGACAATCCGTACTAAACCACTGCCGCCACGTTTTCAAGCAATTATATCCACGTGCGGGGGCACTTTGCCGGCTTAACAAGCCGCTATGTGGTTCGTCCTCGGCAAATCTGCCGACACCATGCCGGCCGCCATCTTAATACTCTCCAACCAGTCTCGACAGAAAATACTCACCACCAACCGCGTAGCCTCACAGCCACGCTGCTTGCCTTGAAAGATGGCACACTCCAGTTCAACTGGGAAAACGATCGTCCGAAACGAATTCCTATTAGTAATTCAACAATCTCAGCTCCAGAATTTCTGACTGCACGCACCAGCGGCAAGAAAAAGAGTGAGTGGACGTGAGCAGGGTAGGGGGAAGTGGGATAGAGGCGGAAGTGACGCAATATTTCGCATAAATGACTGCATTAAAGAGGTAAAAACGTGCCGTAGGCATAGGGAAGTATCCCAATCTTGTAACACAGTGAGGAGGATTCTGCAATGGAGAATAATGAATTAATGATGGTATGCTTTTCCGGGCTTTGCATTGCAACAGTTTTTTTTATTTTTGAAATTTGTACTTGTGAAGCGTGTTTATGTTTTTTCATTATTATTTCCAGTGCATTCTGTAACAGTCACTCATGGATCCATACACTAGGTAAGTAGTGATGGTTATTTTTAAAGACTGTTTGTCCCCTGAACGAATTTCTGTACAATGCTGTCAAGGGCGGATCCAGAACGAAGTCTCAGAGGGGGCCGCAGGATGATTTTTCTACATTTTCGTGCATCTTTGGCATAGTTTAACTGCGTTTTGTTTTGTCAACAATTTTCGCAATTTTCCATTGATTATTTGCCCCCTCGGCCCCTCCCTTGTATCCGCCCTTGAATGCTGTGCATCCTTGCACTGGCATTTCTTTTAAAGAATTAAAGACGGAAAGCCAAAGACTTAACAATAATTAAATAAATTCAGATGTAAATCTACTTGGATTGCCTTTTAGACTTATAAGTCAAATTGCCTGAACTGGGAATTGAACCCACGACATTTGAAACCAAAGGCCTAGGTTCTACCGCTGACCCATACTTACAGAGGCGTGCCAGTATGTTTCACCCGGTAAGAATTCGGCCTTTGGTTTCAAAGGTTGTGGGTTTGATTCCGAGCTTTAACAGACAAGTTCAAAAGGCAACGTAAATAGGTTTGCATCTGTATCAACACAAATCAATGGCTAGTAAATAATGATACATTAAACAGATTGTGTAAACTCGTAACTTTCATTAGAAATTTGTAACTGCTGTCTAAAGGGGCTGACATACTGGCATTTAAAGGGCAATAGTGTATTGATTTACACTAGTTAATTTTACATTTGTAAGATTACACTTGATAGGCATATGATAGCTCGTAAAATGTGTCTATAATAACAGTAATTTTTATTGTTTCTGATTTTTTTTAGTTTCATCAATATTGCCGTAGCACAAAGAAAAATCTGCACCTACAAAAACTGTGGTAAGATAGTCAAAAGACTGGACAGGCATTTAAGAATACATAAATGTTCTGCAGATGTCTACAGACAAATATTAACATCTTCCAAAATAGCAACTCACAATGCTAAAGTTTACCATAAACTATTTACAACCAATAGTGTGAAACGTTGTGGCAGCAAAAAAGTTTTTTCTAAAAGTGATGTTAAATCAAACGAAGTCGATCAGCACCTAAATGATGGTAGTCTACAGGGGTCAAATAGTTCAGATCAAGCTATTGTTAACGTTTTACCAGAACACAGTAACACCAATACACGTCAGCACCTACAATGTGAAGTTTTCATTAATGAAGAGTTGAATAATTTTTTCATTTGGCTAGTAGATATTGATGGTGGGGAATTAAGTTTGAAAGGCGCTCAGCAGCACGTGTCGCAGTTGAAAAAAATAGTTGATTCCTTGCAGCCATCATGTCCAAAAGGAATTTGTGAACATGCGTTATTAGGTAGTAGTATTAAAGAGTGGTTCAAAACCGTTCGTAGTCAACCTGTTGGTACCACACGTTCGTCCATTTCGTCAGTCCAAAAGTTTTTAAATTTTTTACTTCAGCAATGTGAAACAAAATTTAAACACGTTACTTGTGAAAGTATTCACCAATGCAAGCAACGCCTTCTTGCATGGTCCGTTAGTTTAAGAACAGCAAATTTAGAGCAACGCCAGCAACGTCAAATTGATGCTCGCAAAAACCTCATTACGAAAATTCATGTACGAAAATATCTAATCTCATCACACAGAAGAAAGTTTCTTGAATTGCTTCAAAACCATAAATGTAAAATTAACTCTAAAAAATCAGTAGCAGTGCGTAACTTGCTCATCACTGAGACTATTTTGTGCAATGCTCAACGACCTAGTGCAGTTTGTGGAATGACAATTAATGATTGGAATAATGGCGTTAAAAGCACCTCAGGATCATACAGTGTTTCTGTTTCAAAGCATAAGACATTTGCTGCTCACGGATCTGCAATTCTTACTTTTCCGAAAAAACTATCATACTCCATAGCAACTTATATCAAACGATGTCGCCCTGATCCCTCTAATTCAACAGCTACTGTTTTTTCACTGCCAAATGGGGGCAACATTAATTCACTTACTGTCACAAATGCCGTGAAACATACATGGAAAAAATGTGGGTTGCCACAACATTTTACTGCAACTAATTATCGAAAGAGTTGCATCACTAAAATTCATAGTTCTCATCCTGAATTAAAGGAAAGTTTAGCACAACAGTTTTCTCATAGGGTAACGACGGCCACCTCTCATTACCGCCTTAATGCTACAATACAAGAGAACTCAAGTACGGCTCAGAAGTTGCAAAATATCATGGGCCTTTCAAATGAAACTGAAAACTTAAGTTCTGTAAATATTTCCTCCTCACATGAAAACATTGTACCAGTAACAGGCAATGTATCACAAAAGAGCAGAACGTTTACAGACAATGACGTACGTCTGTTGAATGCAACTTTTTGGGAGCAAATAATAGCTGGGAAAATATACGCAACTGATATTAGGGCAAAGTTGACGATGATCAGACAAAAATTGTCAGCAGAATTTTCAATTCAGCAACTTCGCAATAGAATTCGAACGTCTATACGCAAGCACAACAGAACAAGTTACGTGTAAGTAAATGACTGCTTGCATACCAAAATAAACCTTCCTCTCTTCGATCATTGGCAAAACTTTCCACCGATCCTTCAAGTTTTGATGAATTTTGTCAAAATTTCAATTAATATTTGACCAATGGTAAACAAGATTTTTAAAAAATGTCTCCTTGTAGGCAGAAAAGCAGCCACAAAGACAGAAAAAAAACAATAGCAAATTTTTAATTTTCAACATGCAGTTGATGCGTTCGTTGTTCATAAAAAAAAGTACTAAAATAAATAAGTAAAACCCACACGAAGTTAGCAGGCTATGATGAATCTGCTATCTTGCATTATTAGCCAAGATGGCACATTGTTCATAGCCAAACCAACTTCATGAGTTATTTATTTTAGCATGTTTTTTGTGACCAAGCCATCAATTGCATGTTGAAAATTAAATATTTGCTGCTTTTGTTTGTTTTTGTGGCTGGTTTTCTGCCTATTAGGAGACTTTTTGTGATCTTGATTTTGTCATTTCAAATGCATTATAATCGTCTCGACAAAGCTTTTCCATTAGTGGGAAAACGCAGCTTAATACAACAAACCAATGAAAAGTTATTTACCGTAGTACAAACAACAAATATTGCAAATGGCTTAATGTAGGCAACTTAAACTGTTATTGTCATTCCTTTCATTGCTTAGGTTTCTGCAAGAGAAACATTTTTGTGTGGCCCTATTTGTTCCTTTTTCTATCTTGAATTAGGTCTTCATGAAGTAACAAAAAATGGTTTACATATTAGTTAGTTTTGCGGCGTAATATTTCATTAAATGCGTTTGTTCAAACTTTGAGCAGGCAGGGAAGTGACTTGGTCTATTGTTTTATTTAAGTATTGAAGTGTTCAGTAAGAATCATTGCGTTCCTTAAATTGCGTGCTAGTGCAACTGAGAATCTGGAATTTGTGCCAACAAACCCAGAAAATCTTGATTGCTGTCGTCTGGCCATGAGCAGTCGTCACTGTTGTTGCCTTGTGATGCTGGGGCTTCTTGTGGGGTCTCTATAGATTGTATTGATAATTCTTCATCACTGCTATGACGTGCATCATCTTGTGCATCACCGATGCCGGGTGATAAAGTTTCCAAAACTCTGTCTTGAGATAGGAAAAGTGGTGTACTTTGTAAAGTGGATTGTGTACGTTCCTCATTGTTAGGTGATTGTGGTGTTTGTATCACTTCAATTGGGTCAACACATTGTAACCAGTGTGTGTTAGCGTGGATAAAAGTAAATCGACGATGAAATGGTTGATACACTGGTTCATCACCAGGAGGCGGGTAGTTGCTGCACATCATTATAGGTGATGAGAACTCAATTCTACGTGGGTTGGCATGTTTGTTACAGACTCCAACCATGTTCCCCTCACTAAGTCGCAAAATCATTTCACGCGCAATTTCATTTGTGAATATTTCTGGATTTGTGTCTGTAAAGTAAATACTTTTGTATTCATAGCCTAAGCCGGAAAACATGAATTCTCCTATAACACCAGGATAAAATCCATCACTAGTTAGTTCCGGTAGAAATGATTCTAGAGAACGAGACTTGCCAAGTCCTGCTGCTCCATGTAAATACAGACACCGTAGTTGGGGATTATTGACTGCATCATCTGCACCAACCTGTTGAACGTGAATGCACCAGTCACGTAGCTCAGCAAGCCAAGTTCCATCTCTAATGTTGTATGTACGAAGAAATTCTTCACGCTGTCGTGTGTGGCGCGCTATTTTACGTTCAACTGCAACACTATTCCAGTACGTAGTGTGCATGTCAATAAGTTCCTGTCGAGGATTTCTGCAACTAACTACGAATTCAAAAAAAAATGGATCCATGACATTCAAGATTTGATTTCTCCTGATCCAAAAGTGGGTGCGGTAATACAAATGACAATACCTAATCGGTACTCTCCAAACTACTGCATACCGATCACCTTTCGTGACGTACTTCATTGCAGTCTTGATTGCCTTGTCTGTATCTAGTGTTTCTATATTGATAGAAGCGTTTAAACGATTTATAGGGGCAAAAAGATTAGCTGCCATCACTCGTCTGAGATCCACTATCCTTTCGTATTGCGCAATTGTAGAAATGTAAATGTGGTAGTGAAAACCACCGTCTTCTGTGTTTTCTTCCCTCCCTATAAGAAATTTTCTTGCTAAACCTTGCAAGACTATTGTCATTTCCTCCTTCCCTGTATCACAGTTTTGTAGTGTAATCAAAAACTCACGTGTGGAATGTTGCTGTGGACCTATTGCGTTGCGAATTCTTCTCCGATTCTGTGGTGGATCAAGATTTGGTGGGGGTGGGTCTTGTGGTACATCTACTTGAGGTTGATTTATGTGTATCCCTGGCGCACGTCTTTGTCGTGGACCGCGTGCATGACCTCGATTTCTGAGGCGCGGTCGTCCTCTTTGGGGAAAACCATGTCTAAGAAATCTGGGATTCCCTGGGCCATAGTTAATGACCATTTGAGGTGGAATTATCTCTGCCACTTGAGGTAGGGCTGGACGTGCCACTAATGGAAATTGTATCACGGGTAGGCCACCTGCTTGCGGACGGTATTCACCACGTTGAAACTGGGCAGCATCCATTTTTGACACTGAAAAAAACAGCATTGTTTTACTAAAGTGAGTATTTGCATTACGCTAAAAAATTGCTGTGAGGTAAAATGTGATTAAAGTTAAAGGAAAAAAAACACTTTTAGTTGACGTCATGTGGAAAACCAAATTAGGGCACATAACAACACAACGTACGTACTGTACATTGACGTTTTGACTCACTCCAGAAGCATTTTCGACAGATGACAAATTTAAATTGCAATCAGCATTGTTCGAGTCATGAGTTGAAAAGTAATGAGATATAATCCATTGTGTCCCGACGAACCTGGCTAGAAATGGTCAAGAGGGACAAAATTCAAATTATAATCAATCCACAATTAAAAGAAATGGAAAAAAAGTACGTCCGTGCCTGTGTGCACGTCCCTGGCACAGGCCAAAAGTTGTTGCTAACAGGGGAAATAACTGTGCCATGGCTGCCGTGCAGATGAGACTTGAAGATACTGAAATATTTAAACAAATCAATATATTCTTTGTATCTATTCGTTTTTGGCTGGATGTGGGTAAGTTGAAAATCCCAGGGTGCCATGGAGGTCTTGCAATTTATTACAATATTAACTGTGAATTTATGGATTCACGTTGTTCTCATCCGGCAAACAAAGCACTAGAAATAAAAAATTGAAATGACATGCTGAACAATTATGCAGCATATCAGGTGGTTAATTTCATGAAAAGAAACATCAATTCGGCTGATTCGAGGAAAACAATTACATTACCCCATTACTATAACTTTATGTAAAGTCACGTTAAAAACAATCATTGTTATATGGTTAAAGTGTTACAGCATTTTTATATATGGACTCACATTAGGTTTTATCCATTAAGTCGAGACCAAAGCAAGGCTGGTCCTACCGGCAACTGCTAAAGGGGGAGGCAGATATAAGTGGCCACATTACGAGACTGGAAGTAATGTAGCACCATTTGCCTGATAAGGGAACAGGGAAATCTGGCAATTCGCAATTAATAATGTAATAAATTGCAATACCCTCATGCCAGTCTGAAATTTTCAACTTAATTTTTATTACCTTCAATGGATGTGATATTGTACTCGACTCTGAAGTAAGTTAAAATCTCTACTTCAGTATTTTTATGTGCACCTTTTGCTTTCTCACATGACATGTAAAATGTGTATAGAAAGAAAAAGGAAATTATTTGACTCTCGTTTGTTTAAACACAGTAATAACTGATGGAGTATGGTAGACGAAGTTGCGTGCCTCTTGAAAGAAAATCAATGCAGGAAAAATGTTACTGGAATCTCTAACCCCTAGGTTTTCTGATATTTTTGTTGGTACATGGCATTAAATTATCACATGAATGACTACATACTTAATCTATCCCAAAACAAAACTTGTTAAGGATTTCCGCCAAACTTTTCAGCCGTGTGAAGTCGCGATATCAAACGCCAAGGTCTTTTGCCAAGCTAATCCCACCGAGCAATAGTTCGAAGGTTAAATGAAATGTATGTATTGGTCGGGGGGATTAGCTTGGCGAAAGAGCTTGGCGTTTGATATCACAACTTCACACGGTCGAAAAGCATGGCAGGAATCATTAACAAGTTTTGTTTTCGGGTAGATATCAGTAAATTTTTGGTCCAAATTGATGAAATCAATACAACAGCAGCGTATGTGGATACTGTACATTAGAAGTGCTAACTTTTTATGTGAACGATACGTTTGGCCAAGACAAATCGTCACCAACGGATTGTCTGTTGACTTTTTTCTTTTTACTTTGATACTGTTTCCATTTTAAACACCTACTGTTTAGAAACAAAGAACGTAAAACTAGCCTTGGTAACGTGGCGCACACCTCTAATCCTGTCATACAGGCGGTGACCTCTGCTAACTAATTCTTACAGCACTGTAAATGCTACTGACTTAGCAGTGTAGTCGAAGTTGAAAAAACACTCCTGATTAAAGTATGATGTTGACTTCACATTTTGTATGTTAAAGTTTTGTTGTTGACGTGGTTTTTGAAATACATGGAGAGTTCAGTTCACATTTCTGTTCTACTTTAATTTAATGCCACCTGGCAATGAAAACCAAGGGGTTAGCGATCATCATGAAGTGACTGAAAATTTGTAATTTGTGGAAGAAAACAAAAATGATTGAACAATTATACTATACAAATAGTGGAATGACAGTAAACGTATAAAACTTTTAAAGACAGTCACATTTATTGTTACTTGTGCCTTGATTTGGTTATTTAATGAAAATTGTGTGATAACTCATAATCGTAATTAAAAATTATAGTTTGGTATGTTACGTCTTCGTTTAAAATTATTTTGTAGCATTGCATTTTCTACGAAGTCACTTAAAATGTACCATACCGAACTGCCCCCAAAACTGTTGTGTACAAAGGGAGAAGTCGAACTGCCCCCAAAACTGTTGTGTACAAAGGGAGAAGTATTATTTTATAAATGAAATAAAATGTTACTATGTTGTATTTTTTATTTCCAATCTACCATTGATTTTTTTTACTAGCAAATAAGTTGCAAACACTATTCTTTGTATACAAATGCAGTAGATAATTCTTGATTTGGCATTACAATAGAAACCAACTACTCCAAACTTACACATTGTACCTAACACCTGCGTCGTTGCTGGGTTAATACCCCCCCCCCCCCAAAAAAAAAAAAACAAAAAAAAAACAGTTTACCCCAATTACTTAGTTTTTTTTTTCCAAGTCATTAATTTGCGCTGAAATCTGAGGTACTGGCAAGCAATCAAAATGGCTGTAGTAGAGGGACGGCCAAGCATACTATCTTTTGGAAGGCTATTATTGTATCCCAGATGTGCAGGCTTGTGTGCATCTCTGTTGGAAAATAAAAATTTCCCTGCTGTATTAATTTTAAACTTCAACATCGTAATATAATGAAAGTTATTATTTGTCTTTAATTTTTAATTCTACTTTTGCAACACAAAACTCAAATCCTGTAACAGTTGAATGCACTTTAAACGTCTTTCCCTTCACTAAATCCAGGGCTGGTCCACAAATTTGTTAAGAGAGTCAGAGGAGGGTTGTACCAAAATATAGAGTTCAAATAGTTTTTTTTATGAAATGTCCTCCAAACCTTCAACACAGTGAAAGGAGTTATTCTTGTAGAGAACCGAATTTCACATCAGCACACCCCAACACCTTTTCAAAGCTCTCCTAAGAGACGAGTTCACCCATGCTATTCAAGACTCTTCCTCAAAAAATAAACTACTGACCAATTTCTATACTGTGGTAAGAACATCTTTCTGGAATGGCATTCTCCAACAAAGATGATCAACGACAAGACGAAAAATGCCAGGAATCGTGATGACTTGAGGATCCAGACGCCTTTACCCACCCCTTCTTGACTGATTATGTCACACACTTACCACACAGGAGTGAAGAGACCCACACCTTTCTGTGTCAGCAAGGAATCCAATGCCGCTCTTGAGACATACTTCCAACCTGAAAAAGTTCCTTCAGTTCTCTACCCTTGTTTCCCCCTCCCACATGGAACTCCCCCAACCACACTTGCAGAGGGAGAGTTGTAACTTCAGCTGCGATCCTCCCCCCACTTCCTGCTGTTGCCTAGTCTTGTGATTCTACCAAGCTGCCATCGTCCCAACATTAGAGCTTTCAGCAAGGTTATTTATGAAGTTCCTTGCCTTGATTGCAAGTCCTCGTCTATTGGTGAAATCAAGCGGAAACTGGAAGTGAGGGTTGTGGAAGACATAGGGACCACCCGATGGCGAGGGAAACATAACGGCATCACCCAACACCGTAAAAACACCAATCACAATATTGCTTGGGATCAAGCTTTAGTTCTCCTGCCTTCCAACACCGAGCAAAGAACCAGTTTCTGTGGTGTTGAGTATTTAGCTATATGTTTCTCTCACGATCGGGGTCCCCCTTATAAACGTCACTGGTCACACCTAAAGTCAGATTGAAATCATCGCTTTGCTCAAGCTGACCGCCAGATTGGATGATCGCTGAGCTTTCCTACTTCCAGCCAGTCCAGAACAATGTCTAGAGATCATTAGTTGTGATGTGCCGTGTGGTGGAAGTTTAAATTTTCCTTGTTGTCTGCTTCTGTCACATCCATTGTTCAAACATCCATCGTTTTCAAAGAAATTTTTTCTTGTGCTTCTGAAGTAGAACTCGAAAATTAAGTCAACTGATTTCGGTGAACTTTTTGGTTTTCGACTCGGAGTGTAAATATCAATTTTTTCAATCTAATCTCTTACTTGTTGTGTTATTGCAAAAGTCCACATTATTTTGTGGCGGTGGAGAGGATAAACAAGACAATGTAAAATCACCTATTAAATGCCCACGGGCCTTCAAAA
>JAHWFP010156785.1:0-10244 GCA_023313725.1 Lithobius niger
GATGCTAGCAAACAAAATTTCCACTTGTGACAAAATAATTTAGCTGTACATTACAACACAGTCATTTGGTACCACTAAAGGTTTGTACCTGGGAATAAATAAAGAAAAAATCGCAAGGTAAAGGCTTAATGAAGCAAATTGTCTGCAATAAAGACGTTAATGCTGACTGTTTGCTTCATACCTGGGAGGCATGCCTTTTTCCTCTCATTTTTTCAGTAATAATATAACAAGAGCGTAGTTTTTTATCAATAAATTTTCTCAACCAAGAGTTACATTTCGAAGCTGAAAAAATATCGAGCGCTTGCGTGAGGTGTTTTTATCAGCTTGGGAATGTAACGAGTGGTTCAGAAAATTTATCGATACTTAAATTACGCTCGAGTTATATTTGAAACGAGAATATACCGTCTCCATTAACATCAACTTTAAAACAAAACTCCATCTTACACAATAGGGCCTAATTGTATTGCAGTGGTTCTCCACTTGAATTCCCAATTGCTGTTTACACGAAATGATGAAAGCGTACTAATTGGTGCCAGACGCAGTCACTGGTTCGTTTAGTATCTGTAGGAATCCTATTTTCTACTGTTGTCTCCGTGCATAATGTAGTTTTGTTTCCCCAACGATGTATCACAAACTGAACCGAAACCGAAAGTGGCTCCCCGTGAATCAGGACGTTTCAAGGAAAGCAAATACGTGTTTTATTTTAATGAAAGTGCTGCCCATAGATTTAAAATAGAATATGATCTGTAACATATTAAGTTTTAAGACATTTGTTATTAATTTATTTCTACTATTTTCGGTTAATTCAAGTACTTTATACTATTATGGTTTGGGGTTGCCTCGATCGCCACGCTATGCTCTTCATAGTAGCGGCCAGCGCTATAGGCCTAACTAGAACGGCATATAATGCGCATTGGCGGAAAGCTGACTTCTGTTGCTATAGTAACAAACGATTAAACGCACATCGCCGAGACATTAAATAATATGTCACTTGACTATCAGGTACGTTGTATACATTTAGAAATTGGTTTAGACCTACGAAATGCAGTTCTTTCATAGTTTCTTTATGCGGTGTAAGCCATGATACAAGACGAGTCAAACATTAATTCAAGATGGAGGGGTGACGCTGACGGTTTAATCTGATAAAATACCGTGTGGTCGTTTAACCGGTGTTAAGGAGGCGTGAATGGCTGGTGGCTGCCTTTTTTTGGCTTCCTATTGGTGAATGGCCGTTATAAACTTATGAAGGTAAATTCTCGTTGGAAAACACACTGAAAGCTCACATTGAGTTTGTGGGAAATTTGTCCTTTTAGTGTTTGTGTGTTCGTTGTTTTATTTTCCTTTTCTGTTTATTGCATGATATTCTGCCTAACAAGTAATGAAAGTAATTACCTTAAGGTGTCCACAATAAGATACTTCGCTATCAATGAACAAGATATTAAAGACTCTTGACCTTTCTCAGGTAATGATAACAGCAGGTCTTGGAAGGTTCCGAATTGACGGCCACGTTGTAGACAGAGCACATCTCTGACTAATGTCCCTTCTTTAGAGTACCCATCTCATATGTCAAGTCATGTTTGTGGTATCAATAATTACAGCCTCCCAAAGCATGACCATAAGTTTTCATCAATACATAAATACAAGTTTTGGATTAGACTTTTCAAAGAATTGAAGGGAGATGAAACCCTACGTTTAACCTGTCATGTTTGACATGTAATTTATAGGTGCATCGCTTTTCAGCACATTATTATTTATTTATATCATGGACTCAACCAAGAGCAGCACTGTAAAATATTCATAATAACATTTGCTATAGTTGATGAGCTAGAATAACACCCTACATTTATCCATCTGTCTAAATATGAAGACCTCACCAGAAACTTTTATCTATCTAAGCAACATATCAATGACAGAATGAGGAGGGGGAGGTAATTTGATGAAACAAAACGCCCTCCAACCAAACCTAAGGGCCAGCAGCAGGGATAATGCACGTGGAGGGGGGTAATTTTTCTAGAATTGGAAACATTACTCTCCCCTTTAATCAGCTGTGCTTTCAATATTTTAAAATATTTAAATAAAAGTTTAACCAGCACCGAGACTCGAACCAGCAGAAGAACTTTCTCAGATGTATACATCTACCGATTTGCCCACTGAGCTATCATCACGGAACACGTAATTGGCTCCTCATTGTAGTTAATAAGAAATGTGAATGTAATCAAATTCATCCAAATGTATGGAGAGGAAATACGATTGTTCCAAGGTTACTTATTACTGTTCTGTCTGATATGCTTTCTGGTTATTACAGAATGAAGGGTCCAGGCTCCACCATTTCTAAATATTATCTCCAATCAATGTGATATCTGTATAAGCTTGCAGAGTCTTTAAGAATGGGTAAAGGGTGGCCCGATGGTTAGCATGCCCGTCCCATGTGCCAGAGGTCCCCGGTTCGAGTCCGGCTTCAGCCAACCCTGGGATGATAAGGGCGCAGTGGGAAGATAAGGGCATTTTTGGGAAGATAAGGGCACTGTGTAACGTCTCATGCTCATATCGACTGTGATATGTAAAAAAACCTAGGAATTCCTGATAGGGTTCACCTAGCAAAATGGCCCCTCTCTCCTTCTGGCACAACGGCTAATGCTGGGTGTGTGTCAAACAACAACCAGAGTCATTGGGGAGGGCTGTTTGAATTCTAGTTCGACTGGCCTTTACATATTATACTGAAAAGTAGGGATCGACCGGGTAACAAAAAACCGAGGCCGAGCCGAGTCCGAGTAATTATGAATACCCACCGAGCCGAGTCCGACTAGTAAAACCGGGTCGTAAATTTTCAATTTTTTCTTTATGTTTAATATGCAGCTTTTTTTTTACTTTGGTTTCGTTCTTTTTTTGGTTTCACACATTTTCATTTTGCTTTCGTTCAGTTTTGTATTGCGCATAGTATAACAATGAATGAAAGCAAATAAAAGGACGAAACCAACTTTTACATTATTAAATAAAGTGAAGTCAAAAATTAAATTGACCAGCAATTCTTTGTTCCAAATTTTTTTAATAATAAAGTGAAATGAAAAATAAAATACATTTTGGTTACTTTATCTCCCAATAGGCCTTTGACCCTTAACCCTTTAAGCAACGATGTGGCCCAAGTGGAGTAACGACGTATATATACGTCGAAACGTTTATGGGGAAGTGCGGGTCGAAAAAAGCAATTTTCGGCCAAAATATCGACATGAGAAAGGCTGAAATTTGCTACCCGATATGTTGTGCATCGATTTCTGTAAACAAAACGTTGTTAACGATGTCTACACTTTTATTAAAAGCACTTTAGTTGAGTGCAGTCTAACTAAAACTGCAAAAATGTGGTGTTCATTCCTTTTTCCGTAGTTCAAGAACAAAAAACTGGTCATTTTCAACTGCAGTAGCGATCGAACCATTTGACTGGGCAACGCCATCTTGGGTTCACTGAAAAGCTAGAATTTTTCTCTATCCAGGCCTTTCAACACATTTTCTCGATGCCCGTTTGCAATTGGCCAGTCAGATGGAATGTAAGAGGCTGTTTCTGGCGGTCTCGAGCTGCCTTTCCAAAGCTATTCGAAGATCGCGTTCCCTCATTGGCCAGTTGGCACCACGTGACCGATTTGGCGCGCTCTCATTGGCTGACGGGCGATTTCACAATGGCGTGCTTCGGATTTCACGTGAGCGCCTATGTTCAGTTCGTTGTTGAAAATCACGAGAAAGATGATGTTTCACAACATTAAAAAATTAAAACAGCAGCTGCGATGTACAACTAAAATGGAAAAGGAGCCTATAAACCTTCACACTATCGCTTATCAGGTGGGAACAACAATTTTTTGCGGGGCGCATTTTCTCAACACGGAGATTTTCCATTTTAGTTCGTTTACAGTCCGTAATTTAAAAAAATTGGTTCTCCGAAACTATTAAAGCAATTTATCTGATTTTTTCTGTGCACACTAATGAATAGCTATTGCGTTCAAGTACTTGTAGGGGGATCCAGAAGGTATAAATGAAACTATGAAAATAAAAATAATTTTTTCAACAAATAATTATTACCCTGTTTGTACTGGGTTGAATTTTTACCGAGTCCGAGCCGGGTCAAAAATAGCAATACCCGGTACCGGGTCGGGTATTTACCCAGACTCGGTCGAACCTTACTGAAAATCAATATTCTAATTTTGAAAGATGTTGGATATAACTAGATCAGCCCCCTTTATATGACCGGTTTTATAGGGCATTGATTTGATTTCCCGTTTGCATGAAAATACATGTGATTTCCCGTTAGCAGTTGCCAAAGCTTTCATTAGATTTAGTTAGATCCAGGACCTAGATCCCGTTTTCATGAAAATATTGCGACTAGGAAAAAACATAACGTCATCAGTATTAGTAATGTGCATTTTTGTTGAAAACACAGTTCGAACCATTACTTATATAGACAATTCTAATGAAAGACACACATACAAAATAATTAATATTATCGAAATTTCCACTGCGGACACCCACACAAACAAACAAACAAATGTTACAATCTTAGTTATACAGATTAAACAAATATCAACCCAAAGGATACCAACTACTAAATTGCTTCACTGTAGGGCATTTTGATTTTATTGAAGGATTTTATTGGTATCTCATAACAAACACTAAAATTACAAAATGTTGGTTGGTTGGTTAATTACAGTTTTGCAGTCTTGGTGGAGCCCAAACAAAGATCAGATTGGAATGAAACTTGGCACATCGTTGAAAGTCGCAAAAGTATTGCTGAAATAGAATTTGCCTTAATCATAACTAAATATATTGTTCAAGTTATGGGTACATTTTTAAAAACAAAAAACTTAAAACAATTTTTGCAACATAATCCAACAAAAAAATAACATTCGATCATCGCATTTTAACCACAGCAGAAAGGTAAGTAGTAGGAAACGTACTAGACAAGAACAATGGGCGACTTTAAATCCGATGGTGCCGTCACGTAACGTCACATCCGGATATGATGACATCTTATTCAGTCGTGACGTCACAACAGGGGTTTGTTTATTAGCATCATTAACAGTGAATGTGATGGCATGACCAGATACGGCATCATCATTGGTAATTGAGTTCACATCTGATATTTATTCATCTTTATGAATGTTTACGTCACTTGACGTGTAATGCCCAGTTCAACAGGTGTACGTCTACAAGATTATCGTAATAGAAAATCGTGATAATGGATGATGACACCCGCAACACGTGTGCTTGAGGTGAATAACGCTGCCACAATCGAAATTATAAAGTAAATATATGGGTGGGGGGAGGAATAGATCAAGCTTAAACTTTTGAGTTTAAAAAAAAAGACTATGAATGTGAGTGTATTATGTCAAAGTCCTTACCATTCATTAATCAAATATACGTAATAACCGTAATTTTACACTAATAAAGCGAGATACGTTTTTTTTTTTTAGGGATTTAGGTTTAAACGAACAAAAATCAAAAAAGGAGACAAAATTTAAATAAAAATGAATGAACTGCTCGTCAAAGGAGGTCAAACCATGATGTTTGTCCTAACACGATCAGTGTTTAGAATACATGTTAAAGTAAAGGTCAGATTCTGCTGCAATGCAATTTAATACAGGGAATAGTTACAGAATTTTGGAAGAAGAACAAAGATTGTTAGGGTCTATTTGGATAACTGCCTGTGCTGCTATATGAACAAAAAGGCAGGATTGCAGGTACATTTTGTATATTATATAATTGTTCACCATTGATGGCAACAAGCCCTTTTCTACCCTAGTTATTAGTTATTAGCGAGATATTTTATACGTTACTTGTGGAAGCCCGTGCTACGCAAGGGGCCGGTCATGAATTAAGTTGACAGACCCACTTTTCCTGACACACCTAAGCAAGTAGGAGTTGTCTTTTTGAATCCTACTGAGCAGACTGAAAAGGGCGTAATTGTAAACATTTACGAGCATTCCCCCACCCCTCCCGCCAACCTTGGACACTGGCTTATACTGATTTTTGTTGGCCTCAGTCACTGAATCAGCATCCAGTGGCTGAAATCACAGGATGCACCGTTTAAAGAATGTGCGCGCTGAACCATCTTTGCATGAAACAATTTTTCTGTGGGAGGTAAATAAATAAGCTTTCGTAGAACAAAGTTGAAACCTTTAGCACGGCGGCTTTGACATATAGTACAGGAAACCATAGACCCAAAATAGGGGTGAAAAATGCATTAATTCGGCCAGGGTTGAAACTTGCAGGGTAACTTCATTTTGGCACCAGATTTAAGAATCAAAAGAGCCCCTAGTGATTCTGGGGGTGGAAGAGCGTTTTTTAGAGAATTTTATCATTTTTAAGTGTGAAAATCGAGAAAAACTTTGGTAAAATCAAAATTGCTCAAGAGATTTGTGTGAGGTAATGTTACATCTCAGCACTCGAACCCCGTGTAATACCCTAGACTACTGAGTCGATGAAATGAAGTACAAGTGGAATATGACCTACTTTTACCCTTCAAACTTGAATATTTCACTTTAAATAGGGAAAGTGGTACTTTACCTATTAAATACAAAATTCAATCATATAGACGAAAGAAAAAAAATTATATTTTCACTGGGAAATGTTGAGACATTTGGGCACCGGACGGCTTTGCCCTAAGCCGTGGAATTCAAGATGGCGTCCAAATATGGTAACCTGGCTTCTGGCTTTTGCTTCTGGCTTCCTACACCGTTCAGCTGATTGAAAATTAACTGGTTACCAATTATGTTTAGAAATAAATTTCCTTCGAAAATGTTTCTATGCTTAGTTTACGTAAAATTAACCCTTCTGGCCCAAATTCTTGAATTAATTTCTATTAGACCGTTACGTATGCTATGTATACAACAGCGCATATGTGCATTGTAATTCCTGGCTTTAAACAGCTGCAATTAAGATCCACTGACATAATTGGGCTTAAATGAAATGAGAAGATGTATGTTTTCCAACAAGGGTAATTAAAACTATTTATATTAATTAGATGCTAAGCTAAAGCAGTTTTTCTATTTTGTTGCACTGTGCTTTTAGTGTTATTTTACGACAAATGCCATCTTTAAACTGCTGCAGTAACTGTTCTGATAAATTGATGTGATTAGGATTATATGAAATATGAAGATGGATCTTTTCCAACAAGGGTAATTATAATGATTTACATAAATTAGGAGCAAAGCTAAGGCAGTTTATTTAGGTTGCAGCACTGTTATTTTCACAACTGTTTACCTCATGGTTATATCTTTAAACTGCAGAAGTAGCCATACTAATTAAGATAGATAGATGTAATCATCCTTAGATGAAAAATGAAGATGTGTATTTTCTAACAAGGGTAATTATATTAATTTATCTTAATTTTCTAATAAGCTGCGACAGATTTTCTACATTGTAGTGCTGTGCTTTCTACGTCATTTTACGATAAGTTCTACCTTTAAACTGCTGCAATAGTCGTTCTAAACTAAGATAAATAAATGTGATTAGACTTAGATGAAAGATTAAGATGTACATTCTCCAATAAGGATAATTAAAACGATAGATTTTAGTTAGGAGCTTAACTGCGGCTGTTTATCTACGTGGTAGCACTGTGATTTTTGTGTTGTTTCGCAACATGTTCTATCTTTTAACTGCTGTAGTAACTGTTATAATTAAGATAAAAGAGTGTGATTGGGCTTAGATTAAAGATGAAGATATGTATCTTCCAACAAGGGTAATTAAAACGAATTATTGTGATTAGGAGCTAAGCTACGGCAGGTTATCTATGTTGTAGCGCTGTGATCATTGCATCGTTTAACGATAAGTTCCATTTTTAAACTACTGCAGTAGCTATCCTAATTAAAATAAATCGTTTTAATTAGCCCTGTTGGAAAATATACATTTTCATCTTTCATCTAAGTCTAATCACATCCATTTATCAGCATTAGAACGGAAACTGCAGCAGTTTAAAGATGGAACTAGAGGTAAAACGACATGAAAATCACAACACTGCAATGTATGTACATAAACATCTTTACAATTCCATTTACGGACATATACATCTTCATCTAAGCCTAATAGCATCCATAAATCCTCATTACAACTGGTACTGCAGCAATTTAAAGATGGACCGTGTCGTAAAATGACGTAAAAATCACAGTGCTATAATGTAGCTAAACTGTCGTAGCTCAGCTTCTAATTAAAATAACTTTTTTAAATTACCCTTGTTGGAAAATATACGTCCATCTTTCATCTATGTTATTTTGTCAGGTTTTTCATTGAGTCTCTATGACTGAATTTTGTATTTACTAGGTTAAGTACCATTTTCCCTATTTTAACGCGAAATATTCAAATTTTAAGGGTAAAAGTAGGTCTTATTCCATTTGCACTTCATTTCATCGACTCGGTATTATAGGATATTACACAGTGTTCGAGTGCTGAGATGTAACATTACCACACACAAATCTTTTGAGCAATTTTGATTTGTACCAAAATTTTTCTCGATTTACACCCTTAAAAATGATACAATCTTCTGATAAACATTGTTCCACCCCCAGAATCACTAGGAACTCTTTTGATTTGTTGATCTGTTGGCAAAATGAAGTTATCCTGCAAGTTTCAACCCTGGCCGAATTAATGCATTTTTCAAACTATATTTTTCCTGTACTAATTTTTCTTTTCTGGGAGAGGAAGGAAGTAAATCGGCGGCCTATGGAGGCCTAACAATGGCTCATTATTGTTTTGTTTTCACTTACAGATCTTTGATTGTAGACGACTACTTTACAAGATAGCAACAAAAAAGGACAGGCGCACAGTGATTTTACAACAGCATCAGGTTTGACATGAGCATGAAGGCACATGGTTAAAATATTTAAACAAGTCTTAAATATTATAGTATTTATTACCATATAAAATTAAACTCTCAAGGTTTGCCGCGTGCGCATCCAGATGAAAGAATCAATGTTGTCATAAGACACAAACCCCTATCCCTCATCAGATATTAATAGTCTTCTCAGAGTTGAGAAGTTATCACTGAAAATTATATAGTAGTCGGCCTAACGACATTAAACGAAACGCGACCACATCAAGTAGAATGTTTAATGAAATAATTGCACGTCTCTCGAACTAAATAACTCATTTCGTTTCTCGAACAATCATTTTAAAGTGCTCTGCAAATTCAGTTCCAACTGTCGATACTGATTTGATCAACTTTATTTGGTAGTTTATTTTCTCATTTGCCAGGCTCATGTCAATTTGTAATAAAATACATTGATTACAAATTGACATGAGCCTAGCAGATGAGAAAATAAACTACCAAATAAAGTTGATCAAATCGGTATCGACAGTAGGAACTGAATTTGCAGAGCACTTTAAAATGATTGTTCGAGAAACGAAATGAGTTATTTAGTTCGAGAAACGTGCAATTATTTCATTAAACATTCTACTTGATGTGGTCGCGTTTCGTTTAATGTCGTTAGGCCGACTACCATATAATTTTCATTGGTACCATGTATGTACATTACCACATACATTGTTGGAGCCGAGCTCCGCTATGATCACACTACAATGCATACTACTTTGACCACGCATCACGTCAAAACTGCAAGGACTGTCCAAACCACACTTTACATGTAGTAGCATGGGTGCCTGGAGAGGGTTAAAAAAAAAAAACAACAACAACCAAAATCGGGTATAGGGTTGACGAAATAGCACGTTGACAAAATGGGTTGAGCCAAAAGCCACACGTCAAGAGACAGCATGTAGTGTCCTGGCGCTACAGGTGCATTCTGCTTGTAATGGTTGCTCATAGAAGAATTATGCACCAATTCCTGCTACTAGTAATTCGATATACAAGGGCTGGCAGTGCCATCTATGGGTGCTGCCCAATATTACTCACAACGTGACGCACTCATTGGTGGTCAGACACAGGTCACTTCAATTGACGACGAGGTGGAGAATCTAACTTTAACTTAAATGTTAGCTTAAATTAAAAAAAATATTTAATTCTCCTGCCCACATCAACTGACTGCAAGCCCGTGCACGGAATGGGCAGTGGTTGGGGGTAGGAGGGAAATTAAAGAAGTAAAAAGAAACTTAACTTCCAGTTTTAAATTTGTTAAATTATTACTATTAAGAATTTTTTCTGACGTAGATGATGGTTCCTGGAATTTTTTTGCTGTTCTGGCTGGAGTTAGCCGGAGGTTGGCAGCTTCGGTAACCAGCTCGCCAGAGTAAGGGCGCGTTTACGCAAAGAC